>JAURVB010011523.1:0-28752 GCA_033002965.1 Piper betle | reverse complement strand
GCTTTAATGCGATTCCCCAACTTTGATCGGCTTAATACAGTAAACTGCTCCTCTATTTGTCACTTTTTCTTTCTAATTCTCGTACAATATCTTGACTCTGTGATATCACATTAATGCAAGGACATCAAAGATTGATCTCTTCCATACTTTTTTGACAGTTGCTGGAGAAAGTAATGGGGAAATATGATGCCAGCATTAGTTCATTTGCAAGCGTTGACAAGGAGTTCTCATCTATGATTCGCTTGACTAAATCTTGCAAATACCTGAAAAGTATTGAGGATGGTTACTTAGATTTTGAAACTGCTTCCAAGGTCAAGCTTTCCTGGGCTACCCTGCATTCCCTTCTCCACTCTGAACAAATGGCTTGCCGACATAATGGTTATATTTGGCTTCTCGAATTACTTGTTTCAGAGATTAGTGAGGATGGAAAGATGAGCATATGGCATATCAACACTTTAAGGGATAAAATAGGCATAGCTGGACAAGAGAATTCTCTGACAGATTCATCTGTTCCTTTACCTATTTGGATCCTGTGTGGGCTTCTGAAGTCAAAACACCCTTTTATAAAATGGGGATTCCTGTTTGTCTTAGAGAAGCTTCTCATGAGGTGGAAATTGCTGCTAGATGAGAATAAAGTAGAGTGTGTGAGTAAGCATGGAGATATTAGCTTGGTTCATAATGAAAATCGACTTGAAGAAGCAAATGCAGTTGTAGATTTACTGACTAGTGCACTATCATTGGTGGTACAAAATAATGAAACTGATCGTATCAATATTCTTAAGGTATAGTTACTTTACTCATGGTCTTGTCATTCTGATTTGTAACTCACACTTCCCTTTGCAGTTAACTGTGGTGTGAACGGATGTTTTGTTATTTGCTAGAAATATTTTGTGCCTTTTCAGAATTCACTTCTCACAATAATAAGTTAATTCCATACAATTAATATCAACTATTAATTTTTAAACTCAAATTTGCAAAACTAGTCTGCCTGATAAGGCAGCTTCATTGAAGTATTTAACCAAATGCTTTAAGGTGGTTTAAAGTTGGACACTTTGATTTTCAAATTTCATTTTGTATCATTGCTTCTTCTTGAGAGAGAGCAAGCGAGATTGCATCTGTTGCATTTCTTATTTGAACAATTAGTAGTTGATTTGTTTTTACTATTTTAAATAATGTTTCTCCTCAATTGTTTATTGTGGGCCATCTAATGACCATGATGAATTAAATTTACATCATATTTGGCTTATGGCTGTTTGATCCAGCTCTGGAGATACGTTACCTCTCTTATGGCTATTTGATCTTGGTCATGATCTTGGCCATGTTTTACTTATGGCTATTTGATCTTGATTTTTCCAGATGTGTAACATTATATTTTCTCAATTATGTGTGCGGATTTCATCTGACGCTGGCAAACCACTTGTGGGAATTGTACAACTTGAGACTAAATATGGAACAAATGAAAGTATAACTGACAAGGATAAGGTTGAGAAAATCCAAAGTCAACCCAGAGTCTTGCAAAATAACAGGAGCCAAGTTGATCCAATGGACACCTCTTTTATTTATGAGACAGCTTCTATGGCAGCTTTAGTTCTTAAAGGACATGCAGTGGTTCCCATGAGACTTGTGGCCCGCATCCGCCCATCTTTGTTTTATTGGCCACTAATGCAACTAGCTAGTGATGCAACAGATGATATTGCCCTTGGTGTTGCAGTAGGTAGCAAGGGTAGAGCCAACCTTCCTGGTGCTACATCTGATATAAGGGCAGCTCTTTTGTTGCTTTTGATTGGAAGATGCACGGAAAATGCTTCTGCATTTGAAGAAGTTGGGGGTGAGGAATTTTTTAGGTACGTCAACTATTGCTTCAAGTAAACATGATGTTACCTTGTATTTATCTAGAGACCGAGCGCTGTCTTATTTTACTAAATCCAATACATGTTGGGTATGGTTAGGACACTCTTGGATGACACCGATTCAAGAGTGGCGTATTACTCATCTGCCTTTCTTCTGAAGGTATACCTTCTATTATGGTTATTAGATTATTGTCTTTGTATGGTATGCTCATTCTGCTTGATAGCCATCCTTGCCTCATACCTGCCTGTGAACATGCAGAGATTGATGACAGAGGATACTGACAAGTACCAGCATTTGCTTCAAAATCTCATCTTGAAAGCACAACAGGTAAAATTTATTTTATATGTTTGTTGACCGATGTTTCTCCAGCAATCATCTCCATGTTCTTTTATTTGTTCTACACATTCATGCTCATGCGTAAGCATGCAGTGACACAACTATGTACATAGGTATGCGCACTCACGTGTGCGCGTACACACGCATGCATGCACACTCACACACGAATTTCAAATATACAGATATAATACGCTCAAATTTATTATTGGCAGTTTATAAAGGCTGAAACTTGTCAATGTTAGGATCCCATGAATTAGCTTCAAAATAAGTAGATGATTTTAGTTTGTGCCCTTTGTATCCAAGCTTAATCAATTAACCTATGGCCAAAGTGCTTATCTTGGATTACCGTCATGGTTTTTGAAGGCTCAACTTCCTGGAGGGTTTAACACCTCTTTTTTGTCTCAAATTGGCACTCCATTTTAGGGTTGGCATCAGCTATGACTATCCCGTGCCTTAACTTCCAAAATTCATAATTATAGTTGTTTTTTCATTATTTCCCATAAAAATCCTTGTTAATTATCTGAAGCTTACTTAATGATTTTTTTTTAGACAAACAATGAGAAATTGTTAGAAAATCCATACCTCCAAATGCATGGACTCATTCAATTATCAAGTGAACTCGGAAGTCGGTTATAACGAATTTTTATGGTTGATGATATGGTTATCATTCTTGTTTCAAAAGATTGCTTGCATGGCTACAAATGCTCTACCCAATTTTAGGTCTCATGGAAGCTCAAGGTACCATAATTCGTTTTGGCCTTTTGAGGTTTAGTTTGTTCGTCCTTTCCCTTGTTGCTTTCTTTATGAATTTAATCTTCATAAAAAAAAAGAGGAAATGTTCCTGCAAAATCTATCCTGAGTGGATCAATCATTGCTTGTATTTATTTCTTGCACAAATTTTTATGCTTCTTTTTTCTTTCTATAGAATTATTGCTTGTGCAGTGCAGAATCATTTGCCATTTACTTATTTTTTATATAACTCTGTTTAGGAAGTTAGAATCTTTGTGTAAACTGAAATTCCCCTTTGTAGTCTGTTCTTATTGATTTAAAAAAACTGATCTTTGTTACTTTTCCTTGTCAGGGTAAGCATGGAACTGCTCAGATGTACATAGAAATTTTGATTTGTTGATTATTTTCTTTTCCAATCAAAATGATTTGTTTGAAAAACAGAAACTTGGTCTTGATCATCAGGTATTCTTTTGTTGGCATCTTTCTTGTTTGATTTCTTTTTTGACAATAATTTGATGCTAGTGTCATATTTTAGGGCAGAAGGTGTAGTTCTTTCCTGCAAAGCATAGCCATATTTTCTAATCATACAAGTGTTTAGACCGGCGTACATGCATATTTTCCTGGAAGCGTGCTGGGAAAGAAAAGTTTTTCTTTCTATAGAATTATTGCTTGTGCAGTGCAGAATCATGTCATTTACTTATTTTTTATATAATTCTGTTTAGGAAGTTAGAATCTTTGTATAAACCGAAATTCCCCTTTGTAGTCTTTTCTTATTGATTTAAAAAACTGATCTTTGTTACTTTTCCTTGTCAGGGTAAGCATGGAACTGCTCAGATGTACATAGAAATTTTGATTTGATCTGTTTGAAAAGCAGAAACTTGGTCTTGATCATCAGGTATTCTTTTGCTGAATATGCATCTTTCTTGTTTGATTTCTTTTTTGACAATAATTTGATGCTAGTGTCATATTTTAGGGCAGAAGGTGTAGTTCTTTCCTGCGAAGTATAGCCATATTTTCTAATCATATAAGTGTTTAAACTGAGGTACATGCATATTTTCCTGGAAGCGTGCTGGGAAAGATAGTTTTTTGTTCAAAGTTGTGATTGGCACTGGGACCATCTTTTTGTTCCGCATTGTAGGTAGACTTTACTTCACCTGGTAGCAGTAAAGGCAGAGTGGAATCTTCTTCTTTCTTTGATTAACTAACAAGTGTACATGACCCTACAGCTTCATTTTCTCATTTTTTGGTATGTTTTTCAATTGAAGCTGATTTAATCTGTTTCAATGCATTTGTTGTAAAGTTGTTAGAACATTGATGTAATTCTATGCTGCAATTCTTTGATTCAATTGATGATTTTTCCTGGCAAATGGAAATGTTAATTTTCACCAATTTCATTCTTTGTAACACAGAACATGCTTCTTTTTCTGAATAAAATTGAATGAAGCTTTTCTTGAAATGATCTATGGTCAATTTCCTCGTCACAAGTTGCTTGTGGGTATTTTAACTCTGTACATTCATGATGATCTAGCTTTTTGTTTCCGACTTGTATTTGACGTTATTTTTACCAGAAGTAAGAACTGGTGATGATTAGGATATCTGGAAAAAGAGCTAGTTGGAGGTGATTTGGTATTCTATCTCTATATATTATAGGAGTAGCAGCCATTTCTTGGCCTAGAAATCTTTCCGCAAGTTTAGGAGCCACTTCTTCGATAAGAGATCTGCCCTCGATTTTGTGAGCTTTGGCCAACTTGGATTTGTGGCGTTTTGATGATTGTGCAAAATATTCCCGCGAGATATATGGAGCTTTGGCTAAATAGAAGTGCGTCATTTATTTTAGTGATCACGTGAATTGTTTAATGAATATAATGTTGGGACTATTTATGTTGCCGTATTTGTTTTAGAAAAATAATTGTACTTCTAAGCTTCACTTTGAGAGGTCACATTATCTCTGTACGTGCATTAAGTAGCACAACTTTTCATGTTTGAAAGCCATCAATGTGATTAGGAAAAAAGTTTAACCATCAATGTGATTAGGAAATTAAGTTTAACCATCAAAGTGGTTAGGAAATTAAGTTTTTGGAGTTTTGGAAATGTGTATGGCACAACTCTTTGTTATAATATCTGCGAATATGGAGCTGATGAATCCCTTAATTCAGTCTTGGACGTTTAGAATCTATCGACTGGAATATTTTATATGATGCATACTCACGCATACCATTGGAAAACAACTGTATAAGGGGTGATGCTCTTTTTCCTGATACTATAAACATAAAGATTTCCTTGAAGGCATTGTTTAGTTAGCATTAAAAAAAATTTAAGATATATATAGTCATTCAATTTGGAAGCATTAATCTTTAATCCAAAAGTTATATTTTATGTCCGAATTGAGAAATTCTATGACTCGAATTTTTAGCATTCTGTTATTTATCACCTTTGTCTAATTTTTAAGTAGAATGACATTGTGTTACTGAAAAACTAGAAGAAACATCAAAATTAGAGGAAAATGAAGAAATAAATGTAAAAATAAAAGCGACTTTTGAAATAAAAGGGTCTAGATAAAAACAAAAGGGGTCCAAACGAAAATGCCCTTTTATTTGATCAGAGATATAAAAGGATCCGGAGAGTGAATCTATTTTTATAATATTTTATAGTAAAATGCAAGTAAGATTTTATACGAGGTGGTTAAAGGCTTTTGCCACTAAATTTTTTTATATTTTATATAAATCATGAATAATAGATTTGCATGTGGGATTTTTATAGTTCAATTTAAGGCATTTATCATTACTATTTATCAATTATTCAATTATTAATCGTTATTGCATAGTTTTCTACTTTTTGACTACCTCTTGCTATCGACTTTTGACTATTTTAATTATAAGAAATAGTTAATACTTAGTAAATTTTAATTTGAGCGGGATAAAACTCTTGCCAAAATTACAAATATAGTATCACTTACACTATATATTTACGTTAAACCAACCTTTAAGATTATAAATAATATAAAGTTTTAATTATGCATAGTAATAATGCTACTTATTTATATAGATCAATATACCTATATTTTTATTTCTAAAAACAAAGTGCCTTCAATAAAATAATAAATAAGTAAAAAAATAGTGATAGTGGCTTGTGCTTCAAATTGAAAATTCTTCCGTTAAATTTATTACTTTTTTTTAATGGTAATAAAATACTTACCCATTTTATTTCAGTTTAATTCAGAACAGTCAGTAAAATAGTAAATTAGTTAATTACTTGGAGAGGAGGGAATTTTTTTGTGAATAGATTTTATATTTCATATTTATATTATAACTCTGTAAATTATAACTAAGAAATTTCATGCATTTTTTATATTTTTAACACCAACAAGTCTTGTAGACAGCCAGTTCGGTTCAAGTTTTTGTACTAATTTCTTCCCCTTCAAAATGTTGTAATGCTTTCTATCGTGTCGATCATCTATCTTCCTTATCCTCCCTTGTAATGGTGCCCAGGGAAATTATTGACATGAAAAAAGCATATTTAAACTTCCATAGGGGAATATGTAGCAGTTAAGAACTCTGAAAATGTTTATGGTCGTGTTTCTGAAATTAATCGACTTGGTACGTTCTTAGCTAGGGATTTTACTATCTAGTGCTGGGTTGAACTCTAAAAATGAACAAGTCCGTTTATGTCAACTTTGATCACCATATGGGTATATGGGATTAGTTTTGAGTCTTTCCTTGCTGTTGACAACCACGAGCATTCGGCTGCCCAAAATGAGGTTTCTGAGATTTTGCCTCTCTGTGAAAATCTCAAAGCAAAAAGATTTCATACTTGGAAAACCAAATAAGACTGCCAAGGCATATAACAAACAAGACTGTCAAGGCATATAACTCTGAAAATCCCAAAGCAAAAGATGCCATACTTGGATAACTAAATAAGATTGTCAAGTCATATAAGGTAATACAACGTACTAAGACCTCTATTAACTTTTTTCTTAAATTTTAGTAAGGTATTGGTTCAAAAACAGAATGATAAATTCTTGTTCTTAAGAGTTTGTTCATGTCACTCAGTTGAAACGATTTGAATTTCTGAAATGGGGGCGACCTTCCGACTCCAACATACAAAAAGAAGCGGCCACATTTGCTCGAGTTCTACAACGCCGGCTTCTACTTCTATCATCATCATAAAGTACTTTTCTAATGAAGTTCTAAGAGTATTGAATAAGAATTGTTTCATTTTTTAGTTTGAAGGCTAACATCTTGTTAATTTGTTCTCTGTTAACACATCTAGTTACATGCTGGAACTTTAACAACAAAACCTACATTTGGGTAGAACGTTGAAAATTTCGTTAATCTAAAACTATTTGGCAATATTGCGGAGTCATATTGATTGAATAAAAATGCACTGTGAAAATCAAAGACAAACTGGAGACGGAAGCAAGAGAATCATATAATTGGAATTATCAAAATTCTTTCATCTTTATTTGTTTATCTGCACATGACATTCTTTTTCAATTTTGATGCGTTAATCAATCTAAAACTTTCTGGTTTATGCATGCAAGATAGTAACTCCATTTGGGTTTGTTGGACGTTTTTTTATTAGGCACCTAATATTTAGGAAGAAATCCCAAATTCCCTAATTTTTTTTATTTTAGAAGATATTCCTAATCAAACCCTAATTATTATTCAAGTATGTCCCCTATTTGTGGTAAAAGTCCGTATTAGGTAAAATACATTTATGTAGGAGTCTTATTTATTTTTTTATTTTATGAAAAAGACTACCCCTAATGGTAGTTACATCGCGTAATTTTCTGGAGTGGGACGTTGAGAGAAAGAGAAGGGTTTTGGCTCTTGGCTTGAGAATTTTTGTTTTGGAAGTTATTCTTTTCCAATCTTGTGAGAAGACCAAACATGTGAGAACTTCCTCGATCATATTCCACTATGGGGTACACTTTCTATCATAATTTTAATTAATTTTACAATGGAATCTTTAGCCTTTTAGATGTTCTCCATATTTTAATGATAATTGATCATTAAATCTTGAAGTTTAGGAACTGTTTCAAGCATAATTATTGATGTATCATGACCGAATTTAATAATTTAGAATAAAAATCAAGTTTTTATGAACTGATTTCGTGTAAATCAGTCAATTTTGATATGCATTAATGATGTAATTATGAAATATGATTAGATACTAAAGTAATCAATTGTTTTTGTTTGATTTTTAAAAATGTCATTGATTAATTACATAAATTTAATCATGATTAAAATGATTTTATGCGTGATTATTGTTGAATTTTGTAATCAATTCTTCTTAGCCGTTAATCATGCAATAGATCAACAATTATCATGTTTAATTATTATTATTAGATAATGACATGATAAATATTCATTTTTTGATGAAATTATCATGTTTAGATTTGTTATTTGATATATGATTTAGGATTGATTATTATTTTGTTGTGATTAATCAATTAAAAGCCCTAATCTACCCGACTAAGAAACCCCAAACCTAACCCTAGCCGCTGACTTCCATGTCGGGCGGCGCTATAGACCCTCTTCGTAATGACCCGGTTCAAAGTGCTACATAATGTACCTAAATTATTTTTTTAAAAGTAGTTAACTAAGTTAAAAATCTATAGTCTATTTCCACTAATAAAAAAGATTTTACCCCAATTGGTATTAGATATGAGATTAAGTTAAGGGATTTCATGATCCACCAACTTTAAGAAATTTTATCATCGAAATTCTTACACTCGGCTCATTGCTAACCTTAGCCCACATCCTTCTTTAGCTTGTGACTAGCAACTTAGCCAACATCGCTCTGCCAATCATTATCTAATACAGAACTAGGTTAGCTCTAATAGTATTTGTAATGGCCAAACCCAAAGTGCAAATTAATAAACTTAAGTCATCTCTTCAAAAGTAATTAATCAAGTTGAAGATCTATAGTCCATTGCCACTTATAGCATGATCTTACCCTAGTAAGTATTAGATTAGAATTAAGTTGAGATTATTATAATCTACCCACCTTAGGAAATTTTATCCCCGAAATTCTTACACTTGATCTATAGCTAGCCCTAGCCTACGTCCTTCTTAGTCCGTGGCCACTAGCATAGCTTACATCTTTAGTCAAGCCCACCATCTAATATAAAACCAAGTTGTTTTGATCCCATCTGTAACGACCCGACCCAAAGTACAATATAATGGGCTTAAGTCATCTTTTCAAAAGTGATTAACTAAGTTGAAGATCTATAATAAATTCTCACTAATAAATAGGATCTTACACTAATAAGTATTAGACGCGGGACTAAGTTGAGGATTTTACAATCCACCCACTTTAGGAAATTTTGTCTTCAAAATTCCTATTCTTGGCCCATCTAGCCCCATCGCACGTCCTTCTTTAGCCAGTGACTCAGCAGTCTAGCTAACGTCTTAGTTTAGCCCACCATCTAACACGGAACCAGGTTAGCTTTGATACCATTTGCAATGACCCAACCCAAAGTGAAAACTTATAGATTAAAGTCATCTTTTCAAAAATAGTTAACGAAAGTGAAGGTCTATACTCTATTCCCACTTATAAATATGATCTTACTCTATTAAGTATTATATGTGAGACTAAATTAAGGTTATCACACTCTTAGAGTCCACTGATGACACCCTCCCACCCATCTCCCTTGGATTCCTATTCTACACGTTCAACCTTCCGCCATGCTGACTCTATGCCAAAAAAATTAAAAGGTGGGAACTTTTAAAAAACATGAAAGGTGGGAACTTTACCTATTCTTGGTTGGAGTCAAAAGTGTTTGCGCTCTCCACAGATGGCCTTGACTTCGTCGATGTTGGTGTAGACCTATTGAAGTCAAACCCCCTTCAATCTACCTTGATGTAGGTGCTTCTCGTTAGATTTGACCTTCCCTCTAATAAAGAAAACAATGCTAAATAAGCCAACAACTAAACATTTAGCATGCAAATCGAAACATATTAAAGAAAATGACTAATAAATAAATAATAAATAAATAAATACACTCATGAATAAATAGATAAATAATAAATACCTAAACAACATAATACTTTAATCATTAAATAATAATATCATTATGCTATATAAATACCCAGCTAAAAATGAGTAAATATAAATATATACTCGTGTTAGTAAACATATAAATAAATAATAATTTAATAAATAAATAGTTAATATTAATTAATGATGAATAATAATAATATCATAGTTATCCAATGCAGAAATATATAATTAATTCAAATAAATAATAACATACATGAGAGCCAACAATTAACTTTACACACACACACACACATACACACATATATAAAATTTAGTAAACATGAATAAGACTAATATTAATAAGTAAATATATCATTAATATTAAGAAATGATCACATAAACATGCTTTATAATCAATAAATATATAAATAAACAAGAAATGAATAATAACGAATAAATAATTAAATAACTAAAATAAATAAATAATAAATAGATAAAAATATTTATAATATCCATTCATGCCAAATAATGCAAATATACATCTAAACTAATATAAGATGTCTCAAATTACTGAAAATGATCGAAAAATGGCTGAAAGCGTACTGAAAATGAGGTAAACCGGGTCAAATGGGTTGAACTGAACCGGAGTCGAATGGACTAAACCAACTCAGTCCAGGTTAACTAAACTAGTGGGCTGGGTTGTAATGCCCTATCTCGGTTCACCTGTGAACCAACCTAGAACTGTTATTGGTACTAAACTGTTTGCTAATCTACTTGATTTAGTTAAGCTCGACCCCGATTTACCCTCAGTGTCTCAAGATGGTGATGCTATATGCAAAGCATGAATGGGATGAGTGGCTTATAACGTTATCCTACATGCATGCAATGATATGCAATCAAGTATAAAACAAACCAAATAAATGAAAGGTTTTAAAAGAAATAGCTATTTTTAAAGCAAAGCAAACAATCTCCCCTAGAAGTGCAATAAGAACAACCTTGTCAACAACAAATAGTATATATTTATAACAATAAAAATCAAAACCCAGTCTAAACACAACATTCCCTTTACATTTTAGTTATCATTACTTTCCTCATTATTTGTGCCAAGTCTAAATTCCATAGTAGCTCACCCTACTCATTTCCATTCATAATTTCATTCACATGCAAAATATTTATATCCCTTCACAAAATGGCAATTCAAATTCATCATTCACACAGTTCAACACACATCATCATCACCAATTACACTTGACAAGAACATGTGTGTGCGATCTCAGTGCTGCTCCTTTGCAGTCCCGACAACGCTCATTCCTCGTAGTTCTCACCTACATATTATAAAAAGACGTCAATAATGAGCATTAGAGGACCAAAAATAACTAATAACAAATTGACACAGGAGAGCTGATCCTCATGTTGAATGAAAAAAACATTACTCTTCCTCATAGAACTTTCATAAGGACAATAAGAAAGAGTTGTTGACCTCGAGTGACATTCTCCCCTTTCTATCTCATCCTCATTCATTGGCCGCTTTAAACTATCCCTTGCGCAGGAAAATCCTTCTCTTTCCTTTCGACTCTCTACATCCTCTGTATCACTCCTGGCCTTGAGTACAGAGGTTAAGTACTCTCAGGCATGTGCCTTCAGTACCCTTTGAAACTATAACTCTAGTCATGCACTAGCATAGCAGTACCCGTAAAGGTCCACACTTCTTCGGGTTTGAGGAACTCGAAGGTGGAGTTATTAGGATCCCTTCATAATGGAATGGACACTCACCAATTCAAGAGCCCGCTTTGACGAACACATACACCTTCTCTCAAGATGTGGTCATCGGTTTTCCCTCGTCTCACATCTCATTGAAAACACGAAAAACTACATGTACATAGGCCTGGGTAGGGATTTCAATATAATAGGTTCGAAGGAATCGTGAGCTGAATCTAAGTTTCCAAAAAAACTCGAGGAATTTTAACCTAGAGGGTTATAATCCAGAAATCTCATACGACTTGTGTGGAGTGGGATACAATAAATCCACCACTCGACATGTCCACTTACTTGTTAAAACAAAACACAATAGAGTATAGAAGTCAAACAAGAAGCGAGTCCTAAATGGACCTCGTAGAAGCTCCAATCATGTCCACGCGCATAGGCAGCAAGCTCCTACTCCATACCTACACATCAAACAAAAAGCTAATGGGTACTTATGATGCATTCATACATCCTATAGGACACACACATCAATACATGCTCACATCAATCCCACATCCTACTCTACGTTGCATCAGATTACGATACTTAGTTTACCTAATTAGTTCCTTAACATTTGTTTTTGTACAATTCAATCAGACAAATTCATATTTTTGTTACAATAAAATAGTTAACACGTCAATCCATCAATCTTAACATGTGCTAATAATTATCACCTTTAAGAAATTACATTGAAGTTAAGTATACCTCACATCGTTGGCAATTGGCAAAAACTAGGCTTTTGTCACGTGGCTCAAGACTCGAATTTGGCATCTGGCAGCGTAAGAAGTTTGATTGGATTCAATTGGATGAATTTGGCAGAAAATTCAACCAAATTTCAGCGAATCTAGTTTTCGGTAGTTTCTAAAGGTTTTCCAGCAGCTTTTCGATGATTTTTTGGCAACTTTTTTGGAGAGGCAATTGAGGCTATGGGTTGTCACTGGTGGTGGCAGTGAGGACAGCAATGGTGGCAATGAACGCCTACGGCAGTGACGAGTCAGTCGGGGTTAGTTGGTCAACCGATTGGCCCTCGGTTGGCCATTGCAGCGGCGTTGGCTATGGGGGCAACATCGTCTATGTCCAGCGGAGGGGCGTCAGCGACACGGTGGTGGCGGAGCAGCAAGATTGACGGAAGAATGGCTTCGGGACAGGCAGCGCTAGGGCTACCATGCGTTGTGGAGACTGGCGGCGGTCGGGATGGCTAGGGGCGGCATGGTGACACTCCAGCCGAGATCAATGGCCCATGTGACTAGGAACATGGTAGTGGCGGCAATTGGAAAAGTGTGACCGTCGGTTGTCCAAGATGCAGTCGTAAAGCGGGGGAATCACTGCAGAAAGTGGCAACGTCGTCAGCGGCGATTGCGGCGACAATGGTGGTGGAGGTTGGTCTCAAAATGTTGGCCTCAACGAGATTAACTTATCTAGGTGGTTGGCCTCACTGTAGGTGGCTCATCGGTGCCAGAAAATGGCCTAAAAGGCAACGGCAGTGGTTGAAACTGGCTGTAATAACGCTGTTTCTGGCAGCTAGTACGGCGGTGTGAGTGCTATAGTTGGGCTTGGATTGATAGCTGACTACAAGGCAGTCACAATCGGATTGGTCCGATGGCCAGAGGAGGGTCGGAGGCTTGCCGACGGCAAGCCAAAGTGGCAGCTATGCTAGGGTACTACAGTGCAATATAATGGGGAAAACCAAGCCTTTGGTTTTAATTTTCATTGAACGGCCTAGATCCTGCCATGTAACGCGAATTGAACCATTTGGCAACTCGTGGGCCTAGTGGGGCCCACCTGTGGGTATATGCAATTTATGTATAGACGGAAAGCTCGGATTGATACCATCCAAAGTCAAAATTGACTAGAGACCTAAAAGTGACTCTGTGCTATAATTGAGGTAAGAAGGCAAAATGGGCTTCGAAGCCTGAACTCAATTGGTTGAAAATCTATGCCTCAAATCAAGCTGGTCCCACAGGGGCAAGCTAGTAATAAAAAATCCCAAGATGCAAGTAGATGAGATACCCTGAAAATCCCTAAATGCTAAACACTACAACAACCTAGATCTAGGCCTAAAACCCTAGCTAACAAATCTGTATACCTCGTGTATACATTGATAACTCATTTTTTGTTGTAGCATAATTGAAGCTATCATCTGCATGTTAGGCATACTCAGCTACTGCTACATGGTCATACGGCCATTTGAGCCTCATACTCATGGTTTGAAAACTGGTCTGGTTCGAGCTCATCTAAATTAACTTGAGACTAGCCCGAACCGCGTAAAACTATAAGTGGGTAAAACCCTAACCCGGAGTTGTGGTTTTACAGCTTAAGCTACACCCAGTGCAAAGGTGCCCTCCAACACCTTTATGCCAGGGCCTAGTGCAAAGGTGTTGTTGCAGTTCCCTTGCACCCAGTTTTGATCCCAAGTTGTGTGTGGTTTGGTTTAGTTGTCTTGCGTGATGGTTTGGCTTGGTAGAGGCAAGCGCAATAGCATTGTGATAGCGCCCTTGAGTTATAACTAGATTTTTGCCTATAAATAGTCCACGATTTCAACTCTATTCACCCATTTGGCTCTTCCTCGCTGACCTTACCTTTCCTCTCTACTTCTCCACTTCCTCCACAACCTTCCTAGGCCATCTCCAAGCCTAGCCAAAGCCTAGGGGTCGTAGATCATGGTGTAGCAAGCCCCAAGAGACCTCCCCTCAATCCCCTTTGAGGTAAGGGTCTCACCTTTCTACCTCTACTGCTTATAATTGTGCATGTTTGTTGTTTGTTGGTGTTTGTTAGCCACATGTAGATCTGCTTGTTAGGATTAGTTAGGCTCTAGAATAATGTTATTTTCATATGTAAATAAAAAGTTATGATTTTTGCAATCTATATGTATAGTAAGATGCACTCTTTTAGTAAATAATTTATATATTATATTGTAAGTTGTACTTTTGCTTGATCTTGGACTGTTACAAGATTTAGGTCTACAAGTTTTGTACACATTCTTTTGTCTAATTATGCGTATATGAGCATGTATGTGTGCCAAACTTTGCCAAAGGTGTCAACTTTACTTTTTATAGTGGCCTTAGCACCACTTTCTACAATTTTTAGAACCTATTTTAGATGGTATTTGAAATCTACCTTTTGCATGATTGTAGCTTAAAATCTTGGCTACATCTTGTTAAAATACCCTACTAAAATGACTTTATTAAGGGCTTGAAGAAAACTACTAAGTGCATTGTGTGTTTGCTAAGACTTTGTTAAATCCTGTACAAATTACCCAGGCACTCCCTAAGTGTCCATTGGAAATATGTAAATTTGTGGTCATGTTAAAAACCATTTAGGTGGTTAGTTAATTCGGATGTTAGGAGTGTACAGGAATTAAGTGTAAAATCCTAGTTCCCTAGCTCTATTTACAAAATCCACAACTCGAGTAATTAGGTGGTGAAATTGCTTGAAATTCTACCCATAACTTAGGTTCCGTCCAAGTAACATCACCCTAAATTTTGGGAGCCAATGGCTTTGTAGATTTTCTAGTAGAAATTCTCCAAGACATGTAGGTCCAGCTAGCTTTAGATAACCTAGCCTATGCCTTCCACTCCCAAGTTCAATTAGGTCTAAACACATAGAGTTTGGACTTTAAATATTATAGGATTCAAACCCCGTGTTGGCTAACTTTCAGATTTTACCTAGGCCTATTTGGACTCTCCAACCTCATGAATAAGACTTAGGAAAATTTGTGTGCGGTTGAGGAACACCGATCCCAACACCTTAGCTTGGCTTTAGTGGACCTAGTTTCCCATGTTGGACAATGGGGCAACACTTGGTAATTTTTGTGCCAAACCCTTAGACTGTCAGGCCCCATTGGTTCAAATTTCTACCACATTTTGTGAAGTGAGCTCGCAAAGTTAGGATGAGGAGCTTGGCACATCTAGGTATGTAGGACTCCCTCTACTTGACTCTCTGCTTGGCTTTGTTGTAGCTTTGTTTTACGATCGTGGGATGAAGTTTGTGGCGTTTGATCAAATCCCATTAACATTGTTTAAACGATTATTTTATGTGGCTTAACAAAATTTGGTGTTGAGATCCCTCGATCGTTTTCAAATTAGAGGTTTAGAAAAAAATATGATATAAGTCCCTGCCCTGGCCCCTATATGAATATGCATTTGCAATGAATTTTCTTATGTGTCTCTGTGTGATCTTACTAGCAGTGGGTATAATACAAGCATGCTATCGTTTACCAGATTTGGGTACATGTGTATGGTTATGACACGTTGCATGCTACCGTTGATTTTTTCGGGCTGCACGTGGTGCCATTGAGGGTTATGGACACAAGATGTAAGATTATGTTGTGTGACCATTGAATGACTCCGGCCTATGCTTGATGTTTGATATTATTATTTAGTTACTTTGAGACTAGTAATCAACTTGTTTAATTATTGACAATTTTCTCCTATATATATATATATATATATATATATATATATATGGGAGTGTACTTCAATGTAATATGATCCCCTATGCAGGCTCAATGCTATGATGTATAATAAGACCAAGTGTTGATTAATACAATACTTTGCATAATGCGTGTTGAGTGCTATTCAGTGTTATTTTATTTAACTAACTTTCTATGTAGGGTACTTAAACTCTGGGCTATTAATTAACAACCTTCTACAGCTTGTCTAAGCCCCAATGTAACACCCCAATTAGGCCCAAAGGGACGGACCGACTTGTGATATTATAATTTGGAAGCTATTCATTGGGCTATCGTGTATAGACTTTACAGAAGTGGATCGCAAGCCTCCGTAGATGCTTAAGACGGACACCAAGTTTGGTTTTCATAGAATGTGTGCAGAGTTCATAGTATAAAAGCAAATCTTAGACTCAAAAGATTCCTATATGAAATCCATCTCATTTTTATTGCTTATTTTGTGACCAAAAAATTAGCCGCATCTAAAAATATTGTTGCAAATACGGTCACAATTTGGTGGATAAATTGGTTTAATGTCGGTCACAAATATTTCCAACCGGAATTATGGTGACAAATCGGTTGTAAGCGGTCGCAAATCTGTCGCAAATAATAATAAACATAAAGAATTTGCATTTAATTTATTTTATAATTCACTGTTAAACATTAAAAATTCACTAAAAAATGATAATCATTAGCAATTAAAATTGAAATTGCCACATATATAATTATTTAGGACTTCATAAATTGTAACGAATAAAAATTATTCATGAAATACAAAAATACATCAAGCATGATAAATTCAAAGTCTAATTCAATATCAAGAAAGTAGGATAATCTAGTAGGAGGATCAGGTCGGTCTTTGTATGATGAAGTTGGTTCATCAGAGCCATGACAAGGATCTTCAACCATACAAAATATTTGACTAAGCATGAGCTCGTATCGTCCATCATCCTCCTGCGCCCACCACACTTAAGATATTGATGTGTTGCAGCCAATGGAGCAGAGGAGTCATTGTAAATACAGATGTCAGAAATTCGGACAGTATCAACATTCGGCAACTTCGGGTAACCCTTGGGCAACTTTGGGTAACCCTTGGGCAGCATCGGGCAACCTTTAGGAAATTTTGGGTACTCGACGGGCTGGTTCAGGTAACTTTGGGTAACCTTTGGGCAAATTTCCAGTAACCCGTAGGCTGCTTCGAGCAACTTCGGGTACTTGTTGGCAAGTTCGGGTAACCTTGGACAAGTATCGGATAACCCATAGGCTGTTTCATGCAATTTTGGGTACCCGTCGGCAACTTCGAGCACCTTCGGGTAACCTTTGGGCATGTTTCGGATAACCCATAGGCTGTTTGATGCAACTTATGGTACCCGTCGGCAACTTTGGGTTCTAAAGGCAATTTCGAGTAACCTTTTGGCAAGTTTCAGGTAATCCGTACACTATTTTGGGCAAATTTAGGTACCCGTTGGCAACTTCCGGTAACCTACAGGCAATTTTGGGTACCTAACGGGCTGGTTCTGGCAACTTTGGGTAACCTTCGGGCCAAGTTTTGGGTAAACCATAGGCTATTTCAGGCAATTTTTGGTACCATCGGTAACTTCGGGTAACCTTCAGGCAACATCGGGAAAACCATAGGTTGCTTTGGGTAACTTCGGGTCACCTTCAGGCAATTTTGGGTACCTGACGGGCTGTTTTGAGCAACTTCAAGTAACCTTCAGGCAACTTCGGGTACCCGTTGACTACTTCAGGTAAGTTTCGAGAAACCCAAAGGCAGCTTCGGGCAAGTTTTGGGTAACCCATTGGCCACTTTGGGCAACTTTGTGTAACCTTTGGAGATGTTTTGGGTAACTTATTGGCTGTTTCGGGCAACTTCGGGTACCTGCCCGCAGCTTCAAGTAACCTTCAGGCAACTTTAAGTTTCGGGTATCCGGCGGCTGGATTTTGGCAACTTCAGGTGACAGGCAATTTTTCAACCAATGCTCTTCTATTGGATGGTTAACCCATCTCCAAGTGTTGTCCAAGGTGTGGCATGTCAATTCAGGGTTCCATACCATGAAGAATGCACATATGCTTGTACAACTACTTTGGCTGCTACTCCTAACAAGGAGCAAAAATTTACTCTCCTATCTAAGGCGGGGGGCTGGTCATGGGCTTCTGCTTAGGGGTAGGTTGCATAAGAGGAACCTTGCACCTAATGCAGCGCCGAAGCACCATGTTAAGCATTGGGCATTGAGGTACACTCAAGCACCTTTGGTTATTACCTCACGGCGGTGGCAATCAATACACCAATTGCTGCTATGCCACCCGATGCATGGTACTGTGGGGCTTGCTCACTGAGATGATCCACTCAGTCCCTTTCTTAGGGGTGCATAGCAGGAATCGTGTAGGTGTCATGCTTTAGTTAGCAAAATGCATTGGTTTTGTTGGGCGATGTCGGTTTTGTGTGTCGATAGATATCTGGGGGAACCTCATACACTCAAGCACCCTACTTTAAGGTACAATTTTTCATCCCAAACAACGTCCTATGAGGTGTATTTCTCCCTAGAAACACTCAGCCTTCCACATGTAACACAACAAATCATAATATCCTATGATAACTTGTAAGCACCCGACACCAACAAGCAAACCCAGACCCTTATATTGCATCCGATTGCAAGCACACATAATATGAGGTTTACGGCTACCGATAATTCACACAAATCAACGAAAATCTCAACAATATCAAAATGTCATAATAAACATGCAAATTGACCAAGCCAATACAACACCACATCCAAACCAAACTCCCCTATTCGGTCATATAACACCCTTGAATCCACTTAAAGTCATGTACTCGGCACCAAGCAAATAAGAACATCGACACTATCAATTTGCAGGACCCTTCCCAACCTTATTTCCACTCACTAAAACAAAGGATTACAAACAATCAAACTCCTTGACTACTTATCACGTTGAGGATATGCAAACCCCACCACTACACCTCTCACAACAAGAAAAGAATGAAGATAATGTGCAATCCCCACTCACAATAATCCTCACCAACACAACCCCATGTCCTCCCAACGACAAACTTCTTTACATGCAATTCAAATCAACAAGAATAGCAACTAGGTTGTATAATATAAAAGACTACCTTTATCCAAGTAGACAATCATCTATATGAAGTTTCAATCCCTCAACATGAAGAATCAACTTGTCTCCACTCTTTTATCTCTTCTGTGAAAATCCCTTCAAAGAAGTTCGTATTCAACTCTATAGGAATAGACTTTATATACTTATCCAACTTAGAGTTCTAGTTGCATTCCAACTCCAAGCCAGCTATGAGAAAGTCAAGTACCATTGCAACTCTTCTCACTGCATCATGCAAAACTCCAACCCAAATCAAACTCTCCCTTGGTGCATCTGGGTCATGTGGTTAAGCCCTTGGCTTGGCAAAGCTCCCCAAGGTCACCAAACCTCAAACCCTAATACCTAATCTCACTTTTAAGGTTTGGTCATGATCCGGGCTCCACCACAACCAACTCAATCACAAATCCTAGTTCACCTTGAAATCTGTGTCCCCCATGTCCATGTGTCCATCTAAACTTTTCCCTTGAAGCTTTGTCTGTGTCTAAGTCATCCAAGAAAATCCCTAAGTCATTAACACACAACTTGCCCAAGAATATCGGTAAATCCTACCACCTCTAGGATTCTTAGTTCAACTAGGAAACCTCAACCAAATCCCGACATGCCAGTATCTATTCCTCGGTTATGCCTACTGCTTGTTAACCAATATTGGCTTCTCGATATTGCATGTTTACCTGTTTTCTGTACGGTCGGTATTCAGTTATCAGTATGCTCGGTACTACTCGACTTTGCTCCACCAAAACTTGACAATGTGCTGTCGTTAGCAATGCTCGATCACCATCACTCAAACTCTCAGTACTACTCAATCACACCCGGTAGTGAGTCCCAGTAATAGTAACCAGCAAAGCTCGATCCTACTTGATCGTGCTTGGTCCTTGGAGCTCGATATAGATATCTTAAGGTTAATTTCTTGCCAATAGAGTATATACACTCAGTACACTTCCACCAATGCTCGGTACACACTCCTTGTTACTTGATGAGCTGTTTTAGGTTACTTATCACTAATTTCTCCTATGCTCAATATCATGTGCCAGTAATCATGCTCGATTCCACTCCTTGGAACTCTATAGCACATCTCGGTATCCCGACAACCTCCAAGCACCATAGTTTGATCATCCCTACAAGTATATCACATATTATTGTCGGCAAGTTGTTTCCACTTATTGGATAGCACCAACTACTTGTCATGTACTTAGGATAACTAGGAACAACCTCCAAACCCTAGTACCCAATACGTTCATAGACTATACTTGGAACAGTCCATCGCTAACAATGAGAGCCGATGTCCTCATTGGAGGATTAAGTCTTTCCCAATACTTCTTGATCCTCTTTTCAAACTGCCATAAGTCTGTCTCCTTTTCCCAGCTAGCCTCACTTCTCAGTTCTCCTCTCCACTTGATCAGATACTCCGTCCTCCTCTTTGAAGCCCCTTGGTCAACTGGCCTATCCACCAAAATCCTCCCTTCTTTCTTCTATTACTGTATCCAGACAGTAGGGGGAGCTCTCTTTAGACGAGCTTTCCTTGGATTGATCAAATCCTCATGAAAAGTTTTGAGAAAACTAACAGGAAATGTAAAGTGAAGCTTGTACCTCTCGAGAAGTTTTAACCGGTATGCAACACTCCCAATTGCTTTCTCCAACTCAAGAGGACCATTGTACCTCTAAACTAGTGATCTATGTACCTCAATACTTCTGATTTTCTTCCAAATCTGTGGCATCAACTTCAGCATTACTTTGTTCCCTTCAAGTTGGCATATCTTTTCATTCTCCTTGTTGCCTTTGCTAACAATAGTCCATACCCCCATCACCCTGAGTGCCACTACAGTCACCGATGGTGACAGTGTTTTTGATGTCCATCTTTGCCACATCTACCACCCTTTCAAGCCATTTTCCAGCACCAGCGAGTGACTTTCGGCAAAGCCAACTACTCTGACAGCTTCTGCTCACCGAGATTTTCCTATTGAGACTGACACTGACCTTTGCCATGGTCGTGATCACCTCTGGTGGCTCGCACTTGCCAAGCGGCATTTTCAATCTTTTTCGAACATTTTCCGACTAGCAACCAGTCGAACACCCCTGACCATTTGCCCAGATAGCTTCCTCACTCGATGATCAATCTTTTAAGATCACCCACAACCACCCATGAACAGCCAGCGGCAATACTGCCACTTCCCAACCATTTTTTGGCTAGCCAATGGCCAGACACCACCGAGTGTCACCACCAGGGCCTCTATAATTAGGCCCCCCATCAATCCCGACTGGCAATGACCCCAACTGCACACGCGTCAGTGTTTTTCAGCAACGGTCACCCCCCCCCCCCCCCCGGTCTGGCCCGTTTCAGCAACGGTCACATCCTCCTACCCTCGCTCACGTCAACCTAGTCATGTTCGAGTCCGCCAATTCAAGCCCGTGTCCGTGTCCATCAGTCCAGACCAGCCATGTCCATCAGCTTATTTAACTCAAACTCAGTTGACTCGGTCCAACTCGATTCGGTTCAGCCAGTTGATCCGATTCAGTCTTGTTTGGACCATTTTCCTCTATTCTTACACAGTTTTTTGTAATTCGAGAACCTTTATATTAGTTAGATACATATTCACATGATTTAGCATGTTTGAATGTTATAATTATTTTTTGTTATTTATTGTTTTATTTATTTATTATCATTCATTCTGTGTTATTCGTGTATTTAATTATGATAATGCATGTTTATATGATTTCTTATTATTATTAATGATATATTTACTTATTAATATTAATCTTATTTATGTTTACTAAATTGTGTATGTGTGTGTGTGCGTGTGTCCTTATTTATTTATTTATTTATTTATCTATTTGTTTGTTCACGTATATGTTATTATTTATTTATATTTAATTATGTATCGTGTATTGTAAAACCATGATATTATTATTATTCATGATTAATGAACATTAACTATTTATCTATTTATTGTATTATTTTTTTATTTTCTTAATTTTTTAATTATTTATATATATTTACTAACACGATTGTATATGATATTTACTCGTGTTTACCCATGTATTCATGTAGTATAATCACATTATTATTTTATGATTAGAGTATTATTTATGTTCATATATTTATTATTATCTACTTATCTATGAGTGTATTTCGTTGTTTATTTATTTATTTATTATTTGTTATTATTATGTCTCGATTTACATGCCACTAGTTTAGTTATAGGTTTGTTAGCATTGTTTTCTTTTTTAGTATTTATTGATGATTTGAGCACACACCACAATCATGCATCATGTACAGACATCAGCATTTTACTTAGGAGTGGGTTTCGATGGAGGTTACGGAGTCTGAGCTCACTGTAGATGTCTCGATGCACATAGAGCTTGGACCACATGTCCGTAGAACTCTCCCTCTACTTGATCTTTGCTTGACTCCCTGCATGTCGAGTTTAACCGTGTTTAAGAAGTAGGACGACATCGTGAGTGTTTTATCTGATCCCTCCGATGTCAGCCCATTTAGCCGTATTTTCTTCAAATGTTTAATAAAACTACAAAGATGAGATCCCTTGTCGATTTTTGAACTGAAGCTCTAAAAATATATGATACAATCTTCTTCCCTAATATATAAGTACATGCATTTTGATGAATTTCACGAATAAGAGAGTGAGTGGTATGAAGATATGTATGGTCCGCACTAGTACTCCTTCAAACCCTGAGGTAGTGCAGTGTATGAGGGTACTGCATAACGCAACACATTTCTGGAATTTGTGGCACTAACTTAACCATTCTTTTTGCCACTCGAGTTTCTTGGTGGGTGTAATATGGAGGATGTGAGGGCGTAAGCACTGTACATATAATATGAATAGTAGCCGTACAATTGAGCTGACACTCGTTTAAGTATGTTTGCTTACTGCCGAGTGTGAGGCAATTGTTATGTTTTATAAGTTTGAGTGGGTAATGGAATACCCATTTGCCAATTTATACTAGTTTTTTTCGGACCAGTAACACTCCTTACTAACATTTTTCATATAATATATTTACGTCTTGCAAATCCTTCATCAACTTTGGTGGGACAGCAAATTAATGCTACAGACACACACTTGAGCTCAGTGCAGTTATTTACTTTTTTACTTTTTTACTTTTATTTATATTCAATGTGTTTGACACGTATTTGACAATGTCTTCCATGCTCATGACACCAAGAAGGTTGTTTTGATCTATTTTATAGATTGAGTCTTACTGACCAACAACTTTAAATATAAATCGACTTGATCGTAATATTTCTGATTTGGTTCTTAAGTGAACTGAAATCGGGGTGTTATACATTTTATGAATAAGTAAATAAACAATTAGTTAATTTTAATTAATTATGAATAACAATGCTATCGTAGTTATCCAATATGGAATACATATTAAATACAATTAAATAATAACATAAATTCAACAAACAAATAGAAAAACAAATATAAAAAATTTAGTAAACATGAATAAGAATTATATTAAAAAGTAAATGCATCAATCGTAACACCCCATTTTTCGGCTTGAGGGAGGACCAAAATACGATGTTATAATTGAAAAACTATTTCATTCGGTTACTCTCGTACAAACTTTACATAAGAGAATCTCAGCCCTTAAGGAGGCTTAAGACGAGCAACCTTACAGGGTTTCATCAAATATGCATGCCGATCATACTAACATAGAGAGACTCTTAAACTTAAGGATCCTATATGATCACCCCTAGAACAACAAAGGCAAAGCCTCCCCTGCGACTATGAATGGTGACTTTAAAAATGCTGATGATCACTCTTAATTGTAGAAAAGACGCGCCACTACTGTAATTTTGAGGTTGCATGTTGTAACACGAACCTTTTCTTACAACTTAGTTCAAGTAAATCATTCCATTTCTTAATTTATTATATACTAATGAATGCAAAGAATTTCAACAATGGTCGTGGTTAGTAGTTCCACATACCCGACATGTATGGGAAAACTATAAAATAATTAAACCTAGCATCATCAGATGTCGGACATCAAAGCCTAAAACCCTAACACCAGAACTTCACATAGGTCTTCAAGCGGAGTGAACTGTGTGCTCCTCTTACCCATGTTTCTTTATCACACATATACAGCTACAACAAATATGTTTCACATACCTAGTAAGCTCCTCATCGTGTTCTGGGACTTTGTGGTTTATACCCTGTAGACGATGGTTAGAGTACCCCAAAGTGTGTTTGCCCCACAATAATAATAAAATGATATATAAAACACACATACACAACAACAATCAATTAACTTATCCCAAATCATACAAGTTTATATAACTTCATGGTTTATTCTGTAACATACTACATCCTAATTTCATATTACATTAATTTAGTAAATAACACAAATACGACAAGAAATACCCTGCCATGAGCCTTTCGATCTATCTGCCTACGCCGGTCAAAAGACTAATCACCTACATACATTAAATAAATATGTTAGTACTCAAGGAATTGATTATTAGTCCTATAGAGACTAGGAATATAATATTATTTGCAAATGGGTATCTAAACACCCACAAAAAATTGTAGAAAATTCTAAAATCGGACATGGTGATAAGCAAAGGCCAATGCTACCACATATCATACCTTGATTGCCAAGAAAGAGGCATTTTATAAATATATAAACATTTATATATTGCTTACGCCTTCACATCTTCTATATATCACCCACCACAGTACCAATGTGACTCTGGAACAAATGTGCCACAATTTTTGGAAATGCGTTGCATTCGCAGTACCCTGCATACATTGCACCACTTAAGGGTAGTAGGGGTACTATTGTAATCTGCATATCCCCATACCGCTCACTCTCTTATTTGTGAAATCCATAAAAATATGCATACTTATATAATGGGCTTAAGGAAGAGGCTTGTATCAGACATTTCTAAAGCTTCAGTTCGAAAATTAATAAGGGATCTCATCCTTGTCGTTCTATTAAACTTACAATAAAATGCAACTAAATGGCCTAGTATCGGAGGGATCCGATAAAAATGGTTCTGACACCGTCCTATTGTTTAAAACATGATTAAACGTGACACAAAAGGGCCAAACATAAGGGCAGAGCAAGAGAGTCCTACGAACCTGGATGAGTGGAGCCTTACATCCTTAAACGATGAGCTCTACTGGCTTAACCTAACAAAAGATGGAATCTAGATCATAATTGGATCATGAAGGCACAGAAGAAGAGGAAAAGCCTCCACACATGAATAACATGTAAAACTTAATTAACTTAATTATTTTGCTTAGTGATGGGTTAAACCTCATTAGCTAAATTAATTTAAGGTTTGGGGTTACAAGTCTACTTAGTGAATGATTTTGTATTTAGGGTTTTATCGTCAAACTTAACCAGACAAATTTTCTAAGAGACCAAGTGGTATCTGATTAAGTTGAAATTTGAATTCTTAGTTTTAGACACCCTGAGGCTCTATCATAAATGTTAAGTGATAATTTGTGGACTATCATGTTGATTGAGGTTAATTAAAATCAGATTAACGTGTTGTAAATAGTTCCCTCCACTACGCAGCAAACTTCAAAATTTTAGCCCATGGACCCAAGAAGTCTAAATTGGCTTGGGTCAATTGGAATAGTTAGGTAACACTTGAAAGTTTAGACAATTAAGATTTCAGGTCCAATTACATTGTAATTGAGCCCAGGTAATTTTTCTAATCTTCAATACGGATTTGGTGATTTCTGTAACTTACCCAACTTGGGTAGAATTAGAAAATTCTACTGAATTACCCACTTACTCAAATGCTTTGAACATTTATAGAGATATTATTAGGTCACTTATTAAACTTTATAATTTCTTTAATAATTTTTCTATAAATGAATACGGTCTCCATAGATTTTTGAATTGAAATTATACAAACAAAATTATGAATAAAGTTCCTATGCACTCCAACAATCCAAGCCAATTAATCCACCAAGATGAATTTTTTTTAACTTTCAAAATTTACAGGGTTTTAGTATACAGTTATTGAGTTATTATATAATTTTATGAATTTTCATGTGGACTTATAATAAACCTAACATCTAGGTCAATGAAAAATATAGACAAACAGAGCTAAATAGTACCGGCACACACTATGGTTTAACAATTTTGTTCAGTCCTTAATTAACGTCATTTTAGGTTGGAAAATTTATGAGATGTTTCTAATAACAAGATTAACAGTTGAGTATCAAGTAGATCATGAAATAAAAGCAACAACAAACTGTTAAAAATTGGGTAAAAGGATGATTACCTCACTGGAACCTTGAAAGCTGTGACCTTTAGTCCAATTTCATACCTTTTCATGTTTGTCTATGCCAAATCGGTCAATACACTCAACATACAACTTATAGAGCTATCTACTGCAAAAACAATAGACCAAGATCATACAAATCAGACATATAAAACATGAGTTATGAATTTTATGCTAAACCAGCGTCGATCTAGACACGCTTGATACAAAAATTATAATTATTAATCTAGTGAAGAAAATGATATGAAACCACCTCTCAATGATTTGTAATGGACAGATCTACATGAAACAAATACCATAAAAATACAAACAGACACATAAATAAACAAACAGCAAAAGAACTTTCGAACCACAACTAAAAATGGAAAGAAACATACTACAAACGAGTGAAAGGGGGGTCAATTGGAGTTTTCCCACTCTAAGTCCTTCAAACCTTGAAGCAAAATGTTTAGAAATGCTCCAAAAGGATGAGAAGAAATGGGTGGGAGAATGTTGGCGATGAGTGGAGTGGTTGGGTTGGAGTGAAAAGGTGAGGAAGAGTGTGGGGTTTTATAAAAAAGTGGTTAGGTGTTGTCATAGGTAAGGGTGCCACACATAATGAAGTGTGTTGGGATTTGAAATTTAAAAAGAAAAAAGGGAAAATATTTGGTGGTTTATAAAATAAATAAATAAGTACAACATAGAAAAATTCTTTAAATAAGGCAAGTCACAGGTGGAAGGTGCTTAAATAACGTTTTGGCATTCGTGGTCTGAACTAGAGCGTCAAATTCAAATTTTGTGTGGGAGCGAGGACGCTAGCCAAACGCATTTTCCATCCACGCCTCATTTGCATCATTTTAGGTTTTTCCACTAGAAACACTTGAAGCAAACATGATCACAACACACGAAAAGTGACTAGACACGCTGAGGACTCGGTCCTAAGATCTAAGTAGACTTAACTCGACTCAACCGAATCATAAAAAAATGGTCGGGCACATAGCATCCAACGGGGGCAACAAAGCCAAAGGAGCTAAGGCTAGGGCAACTCATACATACGTAGATACTATAAATAAATACGCAACAAAAATAGCTTGGTAAGCAACTCAATATGGGTCACAACCGAACTAAAATTAAAACCGCCGGGCAAAATACTTGGGTTTTACATCAATAATAATGATGAGAATCACATAAGAATTCATCATATTAGACAATATATAAATAATAAGAAATAAACAATAATGAATAAATAAATATATAAAACATTCATAATATTTAAATATGCTAAATAATGTGAATATGCATTTTAAACTAATGTAGGGGTTCTCAAATTACCGAAATCGGTCGAAAAATATCTTAAAACCGGTTGAAAATATCTGAAAATGGTGAACCGAATCAACCCTGGCGAGTCAACCAAATTGACTCAGTCGAGTCAAGCAACAGTGCTGGCATGGCTAGACTCGATTGCTGGGCCTGGTAGCTGGACGTCAACATGGACTCGGGCATGACCACAAGAGTATAGGGCTGGTAAACAGGGTTTGGCAGAGCGAACATGAACATGAGCAAACTGGTCTGACTGGGTGGCACATGCTCATCACCAAAAAATGCTGACGGCAGCGCATCGTAGGTCGCCGCCGGTCAGGATTGACAGCCCAGAGATGAAGAGCATGGTGGTGATGGCGATTGGTAGAGTCTAGCCGCTGGCTGGCCAAAAATAGCCAAAAAGGAGGCGAAATCACCCCTGTAACCGGCGGCGATCGCAGCCATGAAAGTTGTCATAGGTGGTCTCAAAATAAAGATCTTGGCAAGATAAAGCTGTGTGGGTGGTTAGATCAGCCAGAGGTGGCTCACCGGCACCAAAAATGGGCTAAAAAGTTGGCGACGGCAGTAGAAGCTAGGTGTAGAAACATCGGCTTTGGCGGTTGCTGAGGCAGCGCTGGTGCTGGTGCCTGTGTTGGGTATGGGTGGAAAGTTTGTCACGAGGTGATCATAGGGGTGCTTGTCCAGTGGCAGGGGGAAGGTTAGGGACCCGCCAGTAGCAAGCCGAACTGGTGGCAGCTAGGGTAAAAATCATCTAAAACATGGAAAATCTCTAAAAAATAACTGGACAATGCTGGGCATGCATTGATGGCTCTGATCTTGCCGCATGGCACAATATGAATATCCAACAACTCATGGCTTAGTGGGGACCCACCAATGGGTATATGTAATATATATATATATGGACAGAATGTTTTAGTTGACATCATCCAAAGTCAAAACTGACTCAAGTCCAAAATGTGACTATCTAGGCAGAAAT
>JAURVB010011522.1:0-15480 GCA_033002965.1 Piper betle | reverse complement strand
AAATCCATCTCATTTTTATTGCTTATTTTGTGACCAAAAAATTAGCCGCATCTAAAAATATTGTTGCAAATACGGTCACAATTTGGTGGATAAATTGGTTTAATGTCGGTCACAAATATTTCCAACCGGAATTATGGTGACAAATCGGTTGTAAGCGGTCGCAAATCTGTCGCAAATAATAATAAACATAAAGAATTTGCATTTAATTTATTTTATAATTCACTGTTAAACATTAAAAATTCACTAAAAAATGATAATCATTAGCAATTAAAATTGAAATTGCCACATATATAATTATTTAGGACTTCATAAATTGTAACGAATAAAAATTATTCATGAAATACAAAAATACATCAAGCATGATAAATTCAAAGTCTAATTCAATATCAAGAAAGTAGGATAATCTAGTAGGAGGATCAGGTCGGTCTTTGTATGATGAAGTTGGTTCATCAGAGCCATGACAAGGATCTTCAACCATACAAAATATTTGACTAAGCATGAGCTCGTATCGTCCATCATCCTCCTGCGCCCACCACACTTAAGATATTGATGTGTTGCAGCCAATGGAGCAGAGGAGTCATTGTAAATACAGATGTCAGAAATTCGGACAGTATCAACATTCGGCAACTTCGGGTAACCCTTGGGCAACTTTGGGTAACCCTTGGGCAGCATCGGGCAACCTTTAGGAAATTTTGGGTACTCGACGGGCTGGTTCAGGTAACTTTGGGTAACCTTTGGGCAAATTTCCAGTAACCCGTAGGCTGCTTCGAGCAACTTCGGGTACTTGTTGGCAAGTTCGGGTAACCTTGGACAAGTATCGGATAACCCATAGGCTGTTTCATGCAATTTTGGGTACCCGTCGGCAACTTCGAGCACCTTCGGGTAACCTTTGGGCATGTTTCGGATAACCCATAGGCTGTTTGATGCAACTTATGGTACCCGTCGGCAACTTTGGGTTCTAAAGGCAATTTCGAGTAACCTTTTGGCAAGTTTCAGGTAATCCGTACACTATTTTGGGCAAATTTAGGTACCCGTTGGCAACTTCCGGTAACCTACAGGCAATTTTGGGTACCTAACGGGCTGGTTCTGGCAACTTTGGGTAACCTTCGGGCCAAGTTTTGGGTAAACCATAGGCTATTTCAGGCAATTTTTGGTACCATCGGTAACTTCGGGTAACCTTCAGGCAACATCGGGAAAACCATAGGTTGCTTTGGGTAACTTCGGGTCACCTTCAGGCAATTTTGGGTACCTGACGGGCTGTTTTGAGCAACTTCAAGTAACCTTCAGGCAACTTCGGGTACCCGTTGACTACTTCAGGTAAGTTTCGAGAAACCCAAAGGCAGCTTCGGGCAAGTTTTGGGTAACCCATTGGCCACTTTGGGCAACTTTGTGTAACCTTTGGAGATGTTTTGGGTAACTTATTGGCTGTTTCGGGCAACTTCGGGTACCTGCCCGCAGCTTCAAGTAACCTTCAGGCAACTTTAAGTTTCGGGTATCCGGCGGCTGGATTTTGGCAACTTCAGGTGACAGGCAATTTTTCAACCAATGCTCTTCTATTGGATGGTTAACCCATCTCCAAGTGTTGTCCAAGGTGTGGCATGTCAATTCAGGGTTCCATACCATGAAGAATGCACATATGCTTGTACAACTACTTTGGCTGCTACTCCTAACAAGGAGCAAAAATTTACTCTCCTATCTAAGGCGGGGGGCTGGTCATGGGCTTCTGCTTAGGGGTAGGTTGCATAAGAGGAACCTTGCACCTAATGCAGCGCCGAAGCACCATGTTAAGCATTGGGCATTGAGGTACACTCAAGCACCTTTGGTTATTACCTCACGGCGGTGGCAATCAATACACCAATTGCTGCTATGCCACCCGATGCATGGTACTGTGGGGCTTGCTCACTGAGATGATCCACTCAGTCCCTTTCTTAGGGGTGCATAGCAGGAATCGTGTAGGTGTCATGCTTTAGTTAGCAAAATGCATTGGTTTTGTTGGGCGATGTCGGTTTTGTGTGTCGATAGATATCTGGGGGAACCTCATACACTCAAGCACCCTACTTTAAGGTACAATTTTTCATCCCAAACAACGTCCTATGAGGTGTATTTCTCCCTAGAAACACTCAGCCTTCCACATGTAACACAACAAATCATAATATCCTATGATAACTTGTAAGCACCCGACACCAACAAGCAAACCCAGACCCTTATATTGCATCCGATTGCAAGCACACATAATATGAGGTTTACGGCTACCGATAATTCACACAAATCAACGAAAATCTCAACAATATCAAAATGTCATAATAAACATGCAAATTGACCAAGCCAATACAACACCACATCCAAACCAAACTCCCCTATTCGGTCATATAACACCCTTGAATCCACTTAAAGTCATGTACTCGGCACCAAGCAAATAAGAACATCGACACTATCAATTTGCAGGACCCTTCCCAACCTTATTTCCACTCACTAAAACAAAGGATTACAAACAATCAAACTCCTTGACTACTTATCACGTTGAGGATATGCAAACCCCACCACTACACCTCTCACAACAAGAAAAGAATGAAGATAATGTGCAATCCCCACTCACAATAATCCTCACCAACACAACCCCATGTCCTCCCAACGACAAACTTCTTTACATGCAATTCAAATCAACAAGAATAGCAACTAGGTTGTATAATATAAAAGACTACCTTTATCCAAGTAGACAATCATCTATATGAAGTTTCAATCCCTCAACATGAAGAATCAACTTGTCTCCACTCTTTTATCTCTTCTGTGAAAATCCCTTCAAAGAAGTTCGTATTCAACTCTATAGGAATAGACTTTATATACTTATCCAACTTAGAGTTCTAGTTGCATTCCAACTCCAAGCCAGCTATGAGAAAGTCAAGTACCATTGCAACTCTTCTCACTGCATCATGCAAAACTCCAACCCAAATCAAACTCTCCCTTGGTGCATCTGGGTCATGTGGTTAAGCCCTTGGCTTGGCAAAGCTCCCCAAGGTCACCAAACCTCAAACCCTAATACCTAATCTCACTTTTAAGGTTTGGTCATGATCCGGGCTCCACCACAACCAACTCAATCACAAATCCTAGTTCACCTTGAAATCTGTGTCCCCCATGTCCATGTGTCCATCTAAACTTTTCCCTTGAAGCTTTGTCTGTGTCTAAGTCATCCAAGAAAATCCCTAAGTCATTAACACACAACTTGCCCAAGAATATCGGTAAATCCTACCACCTCTAGGATTCTTAGTTCAACTAGGAAACCTCAACCAAATCCCGACATGCCAGTATCTATTCCTCGGTTATGCCTACTGCTTGTTAACCAATATTGGCTTCTCGATATTGCATGTTTACCTGTTTTCTGTACGGTCGGTATTCAGTTATCAGTATGCTCGGTACTACTCGACTTTGCTCCACCAAAACTTGACAATGTGCTGTCGTTAGCAATGCTCGATCACCATCACTCAAACTCTCAGTACTACTCAATCACACCCGGTAGTGAGTCCCAGTAATAGTAACCAGCAAAGCTCGATCCTACTTGATCGTGCTTGGTCCTTGGAGCTCGATATAGATATCTTAAGGTTAATTTCTTGCCAATAGAGTATATACACTCAGTACACTTCCACCAATGCTCGGTACACACTCCTTGTTACTTGATGAGCTGTTTTAGGTTACTTATCACTAATTTCTCCTATGCTCAATATCATGTGCCAGTAATCATGCTCGATTCCACTCCTTGGAACTCTATAGCACATCTCGGTATCCCGACAACCTCCAAGCACCATAGTTTGATCATCCCTACAAGTATATCACATATTATTGTCGGCAAGTTGTTTCCACTTATTGGATAGCACCAACTACTTGTCATGTACTTAGGATAACTAGGAACAACCTCCAAACCCTAGTACCCAATACGTTCATAGACTATACTTGGAACAGTCCATCGCTAACAATGAGAGCCGATGTCCTCATTGGAGGATTAAGTCTTTCCCAATACTTCTTGATCCTCTTTTCAAACTGCCATAAGTCTGTCTCCTTTTCCCAGCTAGCCTCACTTCTCAGTTCTCCTCTCCACTTGATCAGATACTCCGTCCTCCTCTTTGAAGCCCCTTGGTCAACTGGCCTATCCACCAAAATCCTCCCTTCTTTCTTCTATTACTGTATCCAGACAGTAGGGGGAGCTCTCTTTAGACGAGCTTTCCTTGGATTGATCAAATCCTCATGAAAAGTTTTGAGAAAACTAACAGGAAATGTAAAGTGAAGCTTGTACCTCTCGAGAAGTTTTAACCGGTATGCAACACTCCCAATTGCTTTCTCCAACTCAAGAGGACCATTGTACCTCTAAACTAGTGATCTATGTACCTCAATACTTCTGATTTTCTTCCAAATCTGTGGCATCAACTTCAGCATTACTTTGTTCCCTTCAAGTTGGCATATCTTTTCATTCTCCTTGTTGCCTTTGCTAACAATAGTCCATACCCCCATCACCCTGAGTGCCACTACAGTCACCGATGGTGACAGTGTTTTTGATGTCCATCTTTGCCACATCTACCACCCTTTCAAGCCATTTTCCAGCACCAGCGAGTGACTTTTCGGCAAAGCCAACTACTCTGACAGCTTCTGCTCACCGAGATTTTCCTATTGAGACTGACACTGACCTTTGCCATGGTCGTGATCACCTCTGGTGGCTCGCACTTGCCAAGCGGCATTTTCAATCTTTTTCGAACATTTTCCGACTAGCAACCAGTCGAACACCCCTGACCATTTGCCCAGATAGCTTCCTCACTCGATGATCAATCTTTTAAGATCACCCACAACCACCCATGAACAGCCAGCGGCAATACTGCCACTTCCCAACCATTTTTTGGCTAGCCAATGGCCAGACACCACCGAGTGTCACCACCAGGGCCTCTATAATTAGGCCCCCCATCAATCCCGACTGGCAATGACCCCAACTGCACACGCGTCAGTGTTTTTCAGCAACGGTCACCCCCCCCCCCCCCCGGTCTGGCCCGTTTCAGCAACGGTCACATCCTCCTACCCTCGCTCACGTCAACCTAGTCATGTTCGAGTCCGCCAATTCAAGCCCGTGTCCGTGTCCATCAGTCCAGACCAGCCATGTCCATCAGCTTATTTAACTCAAACTCAGTTGACTCGGTCCAACTCGATTCGGTTCAGCCAGTTGATCCGATTCAGTCTTGTTTGGACCATTTTCCTCTATTCTTACACAGTTTTTTGTAATTCGAGAACCTTTATATTAGTTAGATACATATTCACATGATTTAGCATGTTTGAATGTTATAATTATTTTTTGTTATTTATTGTTTTATTTATTTATTATCATTCATTCTGTGTTATTCGTGTATTTAATTATGATAATGCATGTTTATATGATTTCTTATTATTATTAATGATATATTTACTTATTAATATTAATCTTATTTATGTTTACTAAATTGTGTATGTGTGTGTGTGCGTGTGTCCTTATTTATTTATTTATTTATTTATCTATTTGTTTGTTCACGTATATGTTATTATTTATTTATATTTAATTATGTATCGTGTATTGTAAAACCATGATATTATTATTATTCATGATTAATGAACATTAACTATTTATCTATTTATTGTATTATTTTTTTATTTTCTTAATTTTTTAATTATTTATATATATTTACTAACACGATTGTATATGATATTTACTCGTGTTTACCCATGTATTCATGTAGTATAATCACATTATTATTTTATGATTAGAGTATTATTTATGTTCATATATTTATTATTATCTACTTATCTATGAGTGTATTTCGTTGTTTATTTATTTATTTATTATTTGTTATTATTATGTCTCGATTTACATGCCACTAGTTTAGTTATAGGTTTGTTAGCATTGTTTTCTTTTTTAGTATTTATTGATGATTTGAGCACACACCACAATCATGCATCATGTACAGACATCAGCATTTTACTTAGGAGTGGGTTTCGATGGAGGTTACGGAGTCTGAGCTCACTGTAGATGTCTCGATGCACATAGAGCTTGGACCACATGTCCGTAGAACTCTCCCTCTACTTGATCTTTGCTTGACTCCCTGCATGTCGAGTTTAACCGTGTTTAAGAAGTAGGACGACATCGTGAGTGTTTTATCTGATCCCTCCGATGTCAGCCCATTTAGCCGTATTTTCTTCAAATGTTTAATAAAACTACAAAGATGAGATCCCTTGTCGATTTTTGAACTGAAGCTCTAAAAATATATGATACAATCTTCTTCCCTAATATATAAGTACATGCATTTTGATGAATTTCACGAATAAGAGAGTGAGTGGTATGAAGATATGTATGGTCCGCACTAGTACTCCTTCAAACCCTGAGGTAGTGCAGTGTATGAGGGTACTGCATAACGCAACACATTTCTGGAATTTGTGGCACTAACTTAACCATTCTTTTTGCCACTCGAGTTTCTTGGTGGGTGTAATATGGAGGATGTGAGGGCGTAAGCACTGTACATATAATATGAATAGTAGCCGTACAATTGAGCTGACACTCGTTTAAGTATGTTTGCTTACTGCCGAGTGTGAGGCAATTGTTATGTTTTATAAGTTTGAGTGGGTAATGGAATACCCATTTGCCAATTTATACTAGTTTTTTTCGGACCAGTAACACTCCTTACTAACATTTTTCATATAATATATTTACGTCTTGCAAATCCTTCATCAACTTTGGTGGGACAGCAAATTAATGCTACAGACACACACTTGAGCTCAGTGCAGTTATTTACTTTTTTACTTTTTTACTTTTATTTATATTCAATGTGTTTGACACGTATTTGACAATGTCTTCCATGCTCATGACACCAAGAAGGTTGTTTTGATCTATTTTATAGATTGAGTCTTACTGACCAACAACTTTAAATATAAATCGACTTGATCGTAATATTTCTGATTTGGTTCTTAAGTGAACTGAAATCGGGGTGTTATACATTTTATGAATAAGTAAATAAACAATTAGTTAATTTTAATTAATTATGAATAACAATGCTATCGTAGTTATCCAATATGGAATACATATTAAATACAATTAAATAATAACATAAATTCAACAAACAAATAGAAAAACAAATATAAAAAATTTAGTAAACATGAATAAGAATTATATTAAAAAGTAAATGCATCAATCGTAACACCCCATTTTTCGGCTTGAGGGAGGACCAAAATACGATGTTATAATTGAAAAACTATTTCATTCGGTTACTCTCGTACAAACTTTACATAAGAGAATCTCAGCCCTTAAGGAGGCTTAAGACGAGCAACCTTACAGGGTTTCATCAAATATGCATGCCGATCATACTAACATAGAGAGACTCTTAAACTTAAGGATCCTATATGATCACCCCTAGAACAACAAAGGCAAAGCCTCCCCTGCGACTATGAATGGTGACTTTAAAAATGCTGATGATCACTCTTAATTGTAGAAAAGACGCGCCACTACTGTAATTTTGAGGTTGCATGTTGTAACACGAACCTTTTCTTACAACTTAGTTCAAGTAAATCATTCCATTTCTTAATTTATTATATACTAATGAATGCAAAGAATTTCAACAATGGTCGTGGTTAGTAGTTCCACATACCCGACATGTATGGGAAAACTATAAAATAATTAAACCTAGCATCATCAGATGTCGGACATCAAAGCCTAAAACCCTAACACCAGAACTTCACATAGGTCTTCAAGCGGAGTGAACTGTGTGCTCCTCTTACCCATGTTTCTTTATCACACATATACAGCTACAACAAATATGTTTCACATACCTAGTAAGCTCCTCATCGTGTTCTGGGACTTTGTGGTTTATACCCTGTAGACGATGGTTAGAGTACCCCAAAGTGTGTTTGCCCCACAATAATAATAAAATGATATATAAAACACACATACACAACAACAATCAATTAACTTATCCCAAATCATACAAGTTTATATAACTTCATGGTTTATTCTGTAACATACTACATCCTAATTTCATATTACATTAATTTAGTAAATAACACAAATACGACAAGAAATACCCTGCCATGAGCCTTTCGATCTATCTGCCTACGCCGGTCAAAAGACTAATCACCTACATACATTAAATAAATATGTTAGTACTCAAGGAATTGATTATTAGTCCTATAGAGACTAGGAATATAATATTATTTGCAAATGGGTATCTAAACACCCACAAAAAATTGTAGAAAATTCTAAAATCGGACATGGTGATAAGCAAAGGCCAATGCTACCACATATCATACCTTGATTGCCAAGAAAGAGGCATTTTATAAATATATAAACATTTATATATTGCTTACGCCTTCACATCTTCTATATATCACCCACCACAGTACCAATGTGACTCTGGAACAAATGTGCCACAATTTTTGGAAATGCGTTGCATTCGCAGTACCCTGCATACATTGCACCACTTAAGGGTAGTAGGGGTACTATTGTAATCTGCATATCCCCATACCGCTCACTCTCTTATTTGTGAAATCCATAAAAATATGCATACTTATATAATGGGCTTAAGGAAGAGGCTTGTATCAGACATTTCTAAAGCTTCAGTTCGAAAATTAATAAGGGATCTCATCCTTGTCGTTCTATTAAACTTACAATAAAATGCAACTAAATGGCCTAGTATCGGAGGGATCCGATAAAAATGGTTCTGACACCGTCCTATTGTTTAAAACATGATTAAACGTGACACAAAAGGGCCAAACATAAGGGCAGAGCAAGAGAGTCCTACGAACCTGGATGAGTGGAGCCTTACATCCTTAAACGATGAGCTCTACTGGCTTAACCTAACAAAAGATGGAATCTAGATCATAATTGGATCATGAAGGCACAGAAGAAGAGGAAAAGCCTCCACACATGAATAACATGTAAAACTTAATTAACTTAATTATTTTGCTTAGTGATGGGTTAAACCTCATTAGCTAAATTAATTTAAGGTTTGGGGTTACAAGTCTACTTAGTGAATGATTTTGTATTTAGGGTTTTATCGTCAAACTTAACCAGACAAATTTTCTAAGAGACCAAGTGGTATCTGATTAAGTTGAAATTTGAATTCTTAGTTTTAGACACCCTGAGGCTCTATCATAAATGTTAAGTGATAATTTGTGGACTATCATGTTGATTGAGGTTAATTAAAATCAGATTAACGTGTTGTAAATAGTTCCCTCCACTACGCAGCAAACTTCAAAATTTTAGCCCATGGACCCAAGAAGTCTAAATTGGCTTGGGTCAATTGGAATAGTTAGGTAACACTTGAAAGTTTAGACAATTAAGATTTCAGGTCCAATTACATTGTAATTGAGCCCAGGTAATTTTTCTAATCTTCAATACGGATTTGGTGATTTCTGTAACTTACCCAACTTGGGTAGAATTAGAAAATTCTACTGAATTACCCACTTACTCAAATGCTTTGAACATTTATAGAGATATTATTAGGTCACTTATTAAACTTTATAATTTCTTTAATAATTTTTCTATAAATGAATACGGTCTCCATAGATTTTTGAATTGAAATTATACAAACAAAATTATGAATAAAGTTCCTATGCACTCCAACAATCCAAGCCAATTAATCCACCAAGATGAATTTTTTTTAACTTTCAAAATTTACAGGGTTTTAGTATACAGTTATTGAGTTATTATATAATTTTATGAATTTTCATGTGGACTTATAATAAACCTAACATCTAGGTCAATGAAAAATATAGACAAACAGAGCTAAATAGTACCGGCACACACTATGGTTTAACAATTTTGTTCAGTCCTTAATTAACGTCATTTTAGGTTGGAAAATTTATGAGATGTTTCTAATAACAAGATTAACAGTTGAGTATCAAGTAGATCATGAAATAAAAGCAACAACAAACTGTTAAAAATTGGGTAAAAGGATGATTACCTCACTGGAACCTTGAAAGCTGTGACCTTTAGTCCAATTTCATACCTTTTCATGTTTGTCTATGCCAAATCGGTCAATACACTCAACATACAACTTATAGAGCTATCTACTGCAAAAACAATAGACCAAGATCATACAAATCAGACATATAAAACATGAGTTATGAATTTTATGCTAAACCAGCGTCGATCTAGACACGCTTGATACAAAAATTATAATTATTAATCTAGTGAAGAAAATGATATGAAACCACCTCTCAATGATTTGTAATGGACAGATCTACATGAAACAAATACCATAAAAATACAAACAGACACATAAATAAACAAACAGCAAAAGAACTTTCGAACCACAACTAAAAATGGAAAGAAACATACTACAAACGAGTGAAAGGGGGGTCAATTGGAGTTTTCCCACTCTAAGTCCTTCAAACCTTGAAGCAAAATGTTTAGAAATGCTCCAAAAGGATGAGAAGAAATGGGTGGGAGAATGTTGGCGATGAGTGGAGTGGTTGGGTTGGAGTGAAAAGGTGAGGAAGAGTGTGGGGTTTTATAAAAAAGTGGTTAGGTGTTGTCATAGGTAAGGGTGCCACACATAATGAAGTGTGTTGGGATTTGAAATTTAAAAAGAAAAAAGGGAAAATATTTGGTGGTTTATAAAATAAATAAATAAGTACAACATAGAAAAATTCTTTAAATAAGGCAAGTCACAGGTGGAAGGTGCTTAAATAACGTTTTGGCATTCGTGGTCTGAACTAGAGCGTCAAATTCAAATTTTGTGTGGGAGCGAGGACGCTAGCCAAACGCATTTTCCATCCACGCCTCATTTGCATCATTTTAGGTTTTTCCACTAGAAACACTTGAAGCAAACATGATCACAACACACGAAAAGTGACTAGACACGCTGAGGACTCGGTCCTAAGATCTAAGTAGACTTAACTCGACTCAACCGAATCATAAAAAAATGGTCGGGCACATAGCATCCAACGGGGGCAACAAAGCCAAAGGAGCTAAGGCTAGGGCAACTCATACATACGTAGATACTATAAATAAATACGCAACAAAAATAGCTTGGTAAGCAACTCAATATGGGTCACAACCGAACTAAAATTAAAACCGCCGGGCAAAATACTTGGGTTTTACATCAATAATAATGATGAGAATCACATAAGAATTCATCATATTAGACAATATATAAATAATAAGAAATAAACAATAATGAATAAATAAATATATAAAACATTCATAATATTTAAATATGCTAAATAATGTGAATATGCATTTTAAACTAATGTAGGGGTTCTCAAATTACCGAAATCGGTCGAAAAATATCTTAAAACCGGTTGAAAATATCTGAAAATGGTGAACCGAATCAACCCTGGCGAGTCAACCAAATTGACTCAGTCGAGTCAAGCAACAGTGCTGGCATGGCTAGACTCGATTGCTGGGCCTGGTAGCTGGACGTCAACATGGACTCGGGCATGACCACAAGAGTATAGGGCTGGTAAACAGGGTTTGGCAGGCGAACATGAACATGAGCAAACTGGTCTGACTGGGTGGCACATGCTCATCACCAAAAAATGCTGACGGCAGCGCATCGTAGGTCGCCGCTGGTCAGGATTGACAGCCCAGAGATGAAGAGCATGGTGGTGATGGCGATTGGTAGAGTCTAGCCGCTGGCTGGCCAAAAATAGCCAAAAAGGAGGCGAAATCACCCCTGTAACCGGCGGCGATCGCAGCCATGAAAGTTGTCATAGGTGGTCTCAAAATAAAGATCTTGGCAAGATAAAGCTGTGTGGGTGGTTAGATCAGCCAGAGGTGGCTCACCGGCACCAAAAATGGGCTAAAAAGTTGGCGACGGCAGTAGAAGCTAGGTGTAGAAACATCGGCTTTGGCGGTTGCTGAGGCAGCGCTGGTGCTGGTGCCTGTGTTGGGTATGGGTGGAAAGTTTGTCATGAGGTGATCATAGGGGTGCTTGTCCAGTGGCAGGGGGAAGGTTAGGGACCCGCCAGTAGCAAGCCGAACTGGTGGCAGCTAGGGTAAAAATCATCTAAAACATGGAAAATCTCTAAAAAATAACTGGACAATGCTGGGCATGCATTGATGGCTCTGATCTTGCCGCATGGCACAATATGAATATCCAACAACTCATGGCTTAGTGGGGACCCACCAATGGGTATATGTAATATATATATATATGGACAGAATGTTTTAGTTGACATCATCCAAAGTCAAAACTGACTCAAGTCCAAAATGTGACTATCTAGGCAGAAATCAAGGTAGTCCGAGTTTCAATGAGATAGCAGCAGATAAAGATTGGATCTTTGGGGTTTTTCCAATCAGATCAGTGGGGTAGATAGAAGATGGGGTCTGAAATTAGGTGGAAAGAAAAGAAGACATGCTGGTCAGGTGCTGTTAATGTGGCCGCCTAGAGTAGTCGTCATGGGTCTGGTCGGGTGCTGTTTATGTTGCCGACTAGGGTAGACGCCATGGGTCATGGGCTGATTATGTGACCGACATGGAGTCACCATGGTCAGGTCGGGGTTGCTAATTGGGTGGCTGGAATGGGATCGCCAAGGACTGGTTGAGGGTTGCCATGTAATGGGCAAGTTAGAAACGCCATGGCAACAAGTGGAGGCCGCCACGTTACGGGTTGGTCGCCATGCATGATGAAAATACCGGCTTTCATGGGTTGACTACAATAAAGCTGGGAGCTTTGGGGTCGTTAAATGAATTGTTAAAGTAGAATGACAACCAGGTAAATATGGGAGAACTTGATGCGGTTGAGTTAGAATATAGGGTAATTACAAAAGAATTAAGTATGGGACATGTTAATAATTAAATTATCAATTAGATAATGGGGATTTGGATGGGGATAATTAATAATTAATTATCATTAGAATTGCTGAAAATTTAATAAGAAATGAAGACTAACATGAACTAATTACATCATTTAAAAATGATAGTATATTAGTCATGTAAGTTGCATGTAGGTTCATGCAAAATAAATTTATACTAATGTATAATTTTATGCCCTCATTCAGATTAGGGTTCACAGGTCACAATCAGACGAAATCATAAGTCAGGTACGTATAATAGGTAGAACATCGTATTTTCCTTGTTGGTAGCCTTGGTCAGCCTGAGCTCAGTCTGACAATGGGTCGTATTATGTGCGTAAAGTTTGTAATACATTAACATTGTTTTGGAGTAGTGATAGCCGCCCCATAAAAAGGCTACGACCGGGGTGAGCGAGGCACTGCGATTCCTCCATCGAACTGGAGTGCAGTGATAGGCTCCCCATAAAATGGCTACGGCTGGGGTGTGTGAGGCACTGGCACTAGATTTGGTAGTGAGAGCTTCCCCACAAACGGGGCATAGCAATCACCTGAGTGCAGTGATAGCCTCCCCATAAAAAGGCTACAGCCCGGGTGTGCAAGGCACTGGCACTGGAGTGCAATGATAGCCTCCCCATAAAAAGGCTACGGCCGGGGTGTGTGAGGCACTGGCACTAGAGTTGGCAGTGAGAGCTTCCCCACAAATGGGGCATAGCAATCACTTGAGTGCAGTGATAGCCTTCCCATAAAAAGGCTATGGCCGGGTGTGCAAGGCACTGGCACTGGAGTGCAGTGATAGCCTCCCCATAAAAAGGCTACGGCCGGGGTGTGCGAGGCACTAGCACTAGAATTGGTAGCGAGAGCTTCCCCACAAACGGGGCATAGCAATCACCTGAGTGCAGTGATAGCTTCCCCACAAAAAGGCTACGGCCGGGGTGTGCGGATCACAGCGGATACCTCCTCCGCATTGTTTTGGAGAATAGCGGAATCGCTCCACCGCATATTAAAATAAACATAAGGAAATAGTGGAATGTACTTGATTTGTTTTATCTATTATACTACTTAGTGTTGTAATCACTAACGCGGAATTGCCTCCGCAGGTGTGCAGATACGAAATTAGGTGATTGGCAACCAGGGCATAGAGCAAAATAAATATGAGGACTCCTTTTTTTATTTATTTGAGAAATAAGTGTGGCTACTGGGGAACGGTCTAAGACTGTGGGATATTTATATATATTTTTGTTAAAAAAATGTTAGACATATTTGCTTAATTGTGAGTAACACCTGGCTCGCTAGGCCCACAATGTTGTGACAAATGGCGGGTCATTACAGGTTGTATCAGAGCCAGGTTTTCCAAAAGCTCACATCTTATGACTCAAGTACCTTGTTGAAGAGTCCAATATTTATCTTTCTCCAATGGGACATGTCATTAGGGAATTAGTGGACTCACTAACAAACCGAAGTAATCATTGAAAAAAAATTTAATGAACCATAACGGAATAAATTTTAGATGGCAGGCACCCGAAGGAAGTCGAGCCAAGCTGCGCAGTCGGACACGAACATGGAGAGTGTGTTAGGCCAAATTTTGATGGCCATACAGGGACTTGCGCAGGTTTCAAATAATACCAAATCTGTGGTTCAGAACATAGCGCAGCGATTACTGGGATTGGTAACAAGGAATGGAGCTCCAAATTCGGCTGTAGGTCCTAGATGTGTCCCAAATGGGGTCAGGGGAGCGCCCAAAAGCGGGTAGGGATAGCTGACCCGGGCGAGCGAGGGGAACTTCCAAACACAGTGCCATCGGTAGTCCGACAAGTGGTACTGCCAGTTGGGGATTACAATGATCAATACACTGTAGAGAAATTTCGGAGGAATGGAGCTGAGGCATTCATTGGTGGGACTGATCCAATGAAGGCGGAGAGCTGGTTGGAGATTACTGAGAAAGTATTTAAAGCTCTCTCTATGCTTCATCGCCATCAAGTGAGGTTGGCGACATGCATGCTTCAGGAGGAAGCACCCTATTGGTGGAAATCCATGGAGAAGACTGCATTCCATCAACGGGAGATTTCGTCCATTCCTTGGGCGGAATTTGTAACAGCTTTCAATGGACAATATTTTCCTGAGTCTGTTGTCCAGAAGAAAGCACTGGAATTTGCCACTCTAACTTAGAGGGATGATTCAGTCCAAGAGTATGCCAAAAATTTCTTGCAATTGGAGAGATTTGCATCTGGGAGTTTGGCAACTGCACAGGCCATAGCACACAAATTTTTCTGGGGGTTGAAACCCGAATTGAGGAGTAGGGTTGCTACGGCGCAAAGAGGCACTATAACCGAAGTGATTGAGGCAGCCACTACTCATGAGTTGGTGTACGACTATGTTTGTGCACAGAAACAGGGGAAGGATACTATGCAACATAAGAATGCCAACCAGGGTAGTAGCAAAAACATGTCTGCAGAACACCAGCCATTGAACTATCAATAGAATGTCAATGGGAAATGCAAAAGGAAGTTTCAGGAGATTCCGTATCGACTATGTAAAAATTGCAACAAGATGCATTCAGGATTATGCAGTGAGCCCCGTCGGTGCTACAATTGCGGAAGGACGGGACACCTGCAAAATGAGTGTCATCAGCCCTGAAGCAACAACAGGAGCAACCTGAAAAGGAGAAGACACTAGTTCCTAATCGCTACC
>JAURVB010011520.1:0-11122 GCA_033002965.1 Piper betle | reverse complement strand
CTAAACTATTACGGTGGGATTTCGGTTTGTTAGTATATAACACCTGATCCACGTAAACAGATGTTTGCAAAGCCCCCAAAAAAATTATATACTAAGATTAAATACATACATAGACAAATTTTATGATGAAATTAATATCCACATAAATAATTTATTTTATATTTTACAAATTTTAATATAATTGTTTGAGCTTATAAATGAGCGAAACTAATCTTTTACAAAATAATAGGATGCCCTTTGTGTAAAATCCGAGTATTTTAATTGCTTTTATTTATTTATTTATTTATAGTTTGGGCATTTTAATTAAATTTTGTTTGATAAGGTGATTTGGCTCGAACCAGGGGTGTAACCTGACCTTTAGGGCTGGGCTTGGATGACCTTTTAGGTTAGAGTGGATATTGGCGAGTTCTACGTGACTCTTTGAACCAGGTCTCCAGTGGAGTTGAGGAAAATGTGGGGAAGTCCTTCATTTCTTCCCCTTTCCACTCAACATGTTCCTCTCCTCTTCCTTTTATTTCTACGTGCCACTCTTTTTTCCTCATCAGTCGTCTCAAGTCCTAGAGTTCTCCTATTTCTTGTCTCTGGTATAGCGTTCTTGATGTTGTTCTTTCTTTCTTTCTTTTTATTTTTTCCCATGCTTCCATGAAATTTTTTTTGTTTAGATTAATTATGTCGTGTAGAATCATTGGTACCTGTTATTCTTGGTTTGGCTTTTATTTCTGTGCTTTCTCAAAGTTGGGCATGTGTTTCAGTCGGCGTTCGGGTCACGCCATACATGCTTGCAGCACTTTGTTCTATTTGTTGACGATTTGTTGGGCATGTGCTTTCTCTTTCGTCCCTATGCCTGCATGTGTTTGAGAAAAAATTATTTATATTTGATATTTGAATTGATCTAGTTTGGGAAGGTCTGCGTTTTGGTTAGGAAAATAATAGATTCAAGATAGTTATGATATCATTTTTAGGAGTTTGATGTTATTTTTGTATTCGGTTGACATGGGTTGGATTAATTACGTTAACAGTTAGTAATTTACTGTAAGGTAATGCTTTATGATAATAATAATCATTATTTAAGAGACAAATTAAATAGCTATGTTAATATGATGGATTCCTTGATGAGTTAAAAAAGGAAATTGTAAACTGAAGTTAGCTATCCTAAATACTTGGTCAAATTTTTGTGGCCTTGTTTCAATGATTTGGTGCTAGTTACTATTGATTTGGAGCTAAGTATATAATTTGTGTTGTTACATGATTAGATGTTACCTGGTTAGAGCTAACAACCGGCAGTAGCAAATAATATGAAGATTATAGTTTCACTAATTACTTTTTAAGTAACTCGCTATAAAAAATTATTTTGATGAGTATTGAATTAGTGTGCGCTTATATGTGGCTAACGTAATTTGAGTTCAGGAACCACATGGTGTAATTTATTGAATTGGACGTTGATGATGTGCTATGGAGTTAAAACATAACTAGTTATTGACCCATGTACATAATTTCCATACTTTTGTGTGTGATTTTCCTGCTCAAGCAAAATATCAGTTAACATTTAAACATTTAGGGATTACTGGCCATTGCCTAACTGACCTTATTACATGTAAAATGCTTATCATGTTGAACCGATATGCATGCCTTAAGGAATCGCATGGGTGATTTACTTAACCGTATTAAGTTAGTAGTCATGGAATGAAGAAATTAATGATTAAATTAATCTGTTATTGATATGCTAATCATAAAACAATGAAAATAAATTGACTATTACTTATTTTACTTGTTGGTACAATTATTTATTAGCATGATTAAATTTTTTCCTTGCATTGATTTGGTTGGCAATAATTTATTAAATAATAAATTATTATCGGTTCATTTATTGGTAATTAGGTAAAAAATTTAAGATATATGTTATAGTAGTATCACATGTCATATCGTATCATTTCATGCATATATCTCAAAAATTATATGTGTTAACATATAATTTATTTATGACTCTCAATTTAGGATTCTCGTCTCGTTGATGGTACCTCCAATCTGCTTTATATAAGTCCGTATAATAACTAGAAATGTTATAAATTCTTATTTTTGCAGCCTTGGTCGACCTAAGCCCAGATTTGACCACCATGTACTGACCGCAACCGAGCTCAATAAATTAACTCAATTTTATACGGGGCCGTACCTTTAAAATTATTTAAAGATGAAATACATGCCTTTATATATAAAAAGGTATTAATGCACAATGACGCAAAACGACTCATTATGAACTTGTGACATCATGAAGGTGAATCAATGACAATTATTATTAACTATAGGTCATGGGCTATGTAGCGTGTACGCGCATACATGAGATTAAAGTTGTGGATGGGGCAACTACCCCTCATGGTATAATTGAAACTCAACAAAAACTTATAATCACTAAAAACATGATAATAATAATGTAAAATATATTAACTTGCTTCTTACTATTATATAGTTTTGTGATTTTAACACTAACGTGATTTTATAACCGCAAGTGATCAACTTTAGATTGTCGGTTGATGGTGTTGTTCATAGTTCCTTTACCGAACGTTCTGGGAAAAATTTATAAATAAGATTAGACTTCCTATTGATAATATTTTGAGTTATAAATGTTACTATGAAAAATGATTTGAAAGCTGTGGAATTCTATATTTTCGTAGTTAGTTTATTTTATTGCATCATCTGTATGAACCCATCTTAGATAATATAATTTATTTTCATGATTAATAATCTTATTAAGCAACATAAATTTCACGTTGTTAATTTATTTCAATTTATTTTCGTTTAATTATACCTCATGTATAATTGCTTACTTGCTTTATCATGTTATGATTCATGTGAATATAATTTTGTTTTTATATCCTGGTGTATTTTTAGATAACCCCCTACTGGATCAGGGTGTCTTTGCTGGTCTTTATAATAACATTTTTTACTGCTCAAATTTTAAAAATCAAGCAGTAGAAAATATTCCTATTTTGGAGGGATGGGAAGGTGACGGATTGGAGGGACGTTAAGTGGCGCAACCCTTCCGGGCTGAATTTCAACTTCGAGCTTTACTGTACATCCGAGTCGGAGGTAAGGGAACATTCTGCCAGCCTCCTCAGGGAGCAATAGATCATCATCATACCCATGCACCTCACAATAAAATGGCGATTGCCAATGATCTAAGTTCATGTTCACATCCACAAGAAACGAGCAGCTCCTGCAATGATGTGAGCGAAGGCAACAAGCCCAGATGAAGTCCCCGAGCACAGTGAGGTTAGGCACTGACTTCAATGTCCAATATCGATGATGCTGAGTGAAGAGCTGGAATTCCCAAGAAATGGACTCATTGACATGCTAACACACAAAGGTTTACCCTACAAAAACATCTTTTAATATGTAGCGACTCCAGTGAAGGAAGCTCAACATCTGTCGTTCTGTTTATCTCCTGGAGTCCTTCCATAACTAACCTCTTGAGACTTGGGAAACTCAAAGTGGACATCCATTTCAGAATCCTTCCACCACGATAGTTGAGGAAAGATAAAGACCTGAGTGATGTGGGACGAGGCTCAAGTCCATCAAGCACCTTGCCTCCATTTCTCAATGAACAATATCTAAAATATCATCATCTTCTAAAACATTAATTCTGTCATGACCTTCACTAAGTAGGCACTACTCCACTCCAAATGTATTTCATCAAGTACTTTTTTCAAGTTAGCTATCAGCGCATGTTCAACACTCAACATTTTCCAGATGTAAGATTAGTTGTTGGCCTTGAAGCTTGTTCATGCCCTTGAGCACTTCGTTTCCATGTCCTCTTGCGACAACCAATCTTCCCATATCTCAATGCATTGTAGCTTTCCAATGTTGCGTGGTAATGAATTGAGCTCAACCAGAAAAATCTAATACTCGTAAATTGCGGACATTGCATATTGATTCTGGTAGACAAGACACTGAACTCCAGCCAAGCCACAAATCCCTTATATGGAAGGTCTCCTATCTTGTTTGGCAAGTGTGAAAGAGAACGGCAACCTGAAAGGGTATAACAAAATGTAATTTTTGAAGTTTGCAAATAAAATTTGGAAGTACCATCAAGATTCAACGTCAACAGATTGGATAGTTTGATAATTGAAAGCGGACAGATATTTCATCTGGCTGTGACGTAGTTACCTTAAATTCTGGAAGTTTCCAATATTAGCCGATAAGCCGCCCCTTATACCATGGCATTCACAGAGGTCAAAGTGTGCGTAAATTACAAAGCTTGCATATCGAACCGGGGAGTTTTTGAAGATTACAACACCGCGAGAGATTGAGGTAGCGTAGGTGCTTTAAGTTTCCCATATCAGTTGTAGGGTGCTGCTTATATTTATGCAATATGTGAGGTCAAGTGTTGTAAATTATGAAGCTCACATATTGAATCCGGGTGATTTTGAAGTTTCCAACATCTTAAGAGATTGAGGTAGCGTAGTTGCTTCAAGTTTCCCATAGAACTTGGTAGCTCAGATAAGTAACTGACACTTAGATCTAAATCATGCAAGACTGTCCAGTTAAGATTAATCTCATTAAACAAATGATTTTCAAGCACCAAAAGCGTGCAAATGCATGTCGCTTCATCAAAAATTTCAACTTTCACTTCTTTATCGATCAAGGATAGATGTCGGATACTTCCCATATGCATGTACCATTTGCTACCTTTGCCAAAATGACTAAAAAATTTACCCAAGACAAAACATGCTAGACTATGTAAGAGGTGACAAGAATTTTGTGTCCTTTCTCACAATGTTTGTCTCCCAATGTTTCTAACTCGTTTCTCCTTCTTGTTAACAGCATTCCTAATATTTTTGTCACTGAGTGGTGACAAGAATTTTGTGTCCTTTCTCACAACGAGTAAATACCACCTTAAGCTTCTCGCATGCTTCCACCACCCACACATCGTCTCATACAAACAGAGCTTTCTTTGCAGCTACCGTGCCCTTGAGACCATCAAGCAGGACGGCAGTTGTCATCTTGGAAGTATTTTCTTCGGTGGCATACTCATTAAGCTCCCTTACAACCCTATTAAAGTTGAAATCATTAGAAACACAAGCCCCAAATTAAAGTATCTTTTGACCCTTTATCCTGAAAGACAAGTCGGGCAAGAGTAGTTTTCCCTACTCTTCCCATTCCCTCTATGGAAACCACTGAGTAGTTCTTGCTTGGATCATTAGGATTCATTAATGACTCCATTACATGATCCTTATCCTCGTGTTGACTATAGATCTCAGATTCATCCACCAAGGGACCAATATCCTCTCCATCTCTAGCAGCAATTGCCACTGGGGTTCCTACCAATGCTTATTTTTTCTGGTAGGTATAATATTCCTAATGTTCCCAATAATGTATTCATTGGCTGCTTCATAATGACCCACCAAGCCGTGATTCAGGGCTGCTAATTGCTTCTCCATCCCCACACACTCGATGTTCATGTCATCCACGAAGTCCTCCATGCAGTAGAGCAGTTCCCTTAGATCGTCCATCCAATCACTTAAGCATAAAATCCAATCATGTGTATAAACAATTAAGCAGCCTAACAAAAAGCATCCAAAGGTTTAAACATGTGCCAACATTAGCATATCAAATGATTAAGCTGCATTAATTATTGTCAGCCCTAGTCATGTCTCCATTATTAACTATTAAGTTTGAAAATTGAAAATTAACATGAAAACTACCATGAAAAATTATTCATTTTTTTCTAATTTTTTCAGATCAAGTGAAAGTTATTGAATTTTCAAAGTTAGAACTCTTTGGTTTTAAGTTTAACAAGGGCTGGACTGCTAGAAAGTGTTGTAGGTCAAACAAATTGTTTGATGTTATTTATTCTGATATCTGGGGAACAATTTGCTAGAAAGTGTTGTAGGTCAAACAAATTGTTTGATGTCATTTATTCTGATATGTGGGGAACAATCTGCTAGAATGTGTTGTAGGTCAAACAAATTGTTTGATGACATTTATTCTGATAAGTGGGGAACATTGATTGTTCCTAATTGTGGTCATTTTAATTATTATGTACTATTTGTTGATGATAACAACCGCATGACATGGTTGTCTTTAACGAAGGATAGGTCTGAAGTTTTCTCCAAATTTTGTTCCTTCGTGATTAAAATATTCAGTATTCAGCTAGCATTAAGGTTTTTCGTTTTGATAATGCATTAGAGTATAACTCCTCCATCTTTACACAATACTTACTCAATAATAGAATCCTTCATGAATCTTCATGTGCTCATAACTCTCAACAAAATGGGTTGTCGAGAGGAAACATAGGCATCTATTAAAAGTTACAAGAAGCATTATGTTTAATATTACTGTTCCTAAACATCATTGGCTTGAGGCTATTTTAACTTCTTGCTATCTAGTAGAATGCCTAGCACCTCCTTGAGTAATGAAATTGCTCACCGTCTATTATTCCCTAGCACGCCTTTCTTTTCAATCAAACCAAGAACTGTTGGTTGTGTATTCTTTGTCCCATTCTTCCTAGGAGCAAAGATAAACTCTCTCCTAAATCACATTAATGTGACTGAAACATGATGGACCATGTTTCACCCAACCCTTACAATGTCAGGGCCCACAAATCCAAATACCAGCCAATTTAGACATTATTTGCCTCGTCCAAAAAATCATCTTGTTAAGTCTGTCAGATTAAACCCTAAGTTTGAAATTTTCCAACTAAGTGTACATTTAACAAGATACCCTAATTAATAAACATAATAAAGTTTAACACTCCATTAAGCAAGTAATTAAGTTAAGTAACTGTCATATGTGTTGTGCATGTGCTAAGGTCATGCCTCGATGTATGTGCCGATGTTATCCGAGTCTAATTCTGTGAATCAGAATTCAAGCCAAATCAACACTTTATATTCGATCACTACTACATTAAAAGAAACGCCTCCAATACAACTCAAACATCCATCCTATGTTAGAATTTAGAATGAATTCAAAACATAAGGGTGGTTGGACTCAAATAGCAAGATATATTTTCAATAAAAAGTTCAAGGCTAGAAATAAGGGTAATAAAGTAAACATGTATGATAAAGGTCGTGAAATTTTAGTGCAGTGGTTAATTCATATTAGGTAGGCTTGAAGAAGGCCCAAACTCATCAAAAAGAAATACCTATATCATTTTCCATCTATATGGCAAATCAAATATTTCGCCTCGAAAGTTGCTAGAAACAATTCTAGAAATCATGGCCATTATGTACAATCCTTATTATAACATAGTCGTAGAAATCATCAAAGCTAAAGGACCATAAAAATAATATAGGGTGGGAACCATTCTTCAAATGCAATCAATTACCCAGTTCATGTCTCACACTAAAACCATAACTCAGCAGATGTTGATGCATTATGTTGCTGAAAGTACTTCTTTCTTGCTATAAGTACTCCTTAACACGCATCCCTACTAAACAAGAAAATATGAATATTAAAGGATATCTACAAATAAAAATAACGCAAACATTGAAAGTAAAATACTTGGGTTTGCCTCCTAAGAAGCGTTTGGTTTGACTAGAGGCGTTGTACTTTATTTGAGGTCCTAATTTAATAGTCTAAGTTTGGCACTTCAGGTCCTAATTTAATAGTCTAAGTTTGGCACTTCATTTAGGTTTAGTTTAAGAATATGATTTTTCTACTTCTCAAATTGTGTTAAATAGACACTCATCGAGAAGATTAATTACTTAAACCTCATTCTCAAGCTTTTAACTTTTATACCGTACAACCCAAATAGTTCTTATAAAAAGTGCACTAGTAGTTGTCAATTAATAAAGTCAATGAGTAATATAATTTTTAAGAGGATATAAAATATGTATCAAATTATAATCTTCAGATAGTATTATGTAAAGTTAGGATAATCAATTATGAGCTATTGATTTAATTTAAACATAAATAAAATAACTATTAGTACATATCCCTTGCATTATTGTCACCAAGTCCACTAAGCCAAACAATGGTGGCCTGAGAGACCTAATAACACGAACTCTTCCAAACACAGGTGAGGATGGCTGAGAGCTGCTTAACCCTAATCTTTGTGCCAAAGAGGAAAGATAGTAAGTTGATAAGTAAATATAATAAAAAGAAAAAAATCAAACCCTATATTAATTCTTTGTCACAAAATTTGCCCAATACTATAACAATATCAAACCAAAAAATAAAACTTCCACTTGTGGTAGTGTATATTTTTCATAGCAACTTTGAAAATGAATATCTGACCTCCAAAAGATACGCATTGCTTACCCTAATCACTTCATAAATTTATCATACAAGAACAAATTGTTTAGAAAAATAAAATCAGCCACACATCTTTGATTACAAGATTGAGTAAAGCAAGAAATTGGACTCGTTGTTGTCCAAAAAATTTCCATATTTCCTATCATGCTTATATGAGTTTTCATGGCAAAACAATTTGCCTCGAAAATCAAAATCACATCCAAACATGCAAACAAAAAAACAATGTTTTCCCCATGGCTACTTTGAAAGATTTGAAGACAAACCATACTTTTTCAATGTGAAAGAAAGTGGGAAAGATATGGTTAAAATGGTCATTTATGCTTCTAATCAACATTTTCCATCTAAAAGAAAGGCACAAACTCATCAAAAAGAACTGCCTATAATATTTTCTATCTACATGGCAAGCCAAATATTTCGCTTAAAACTAGGGCAAATTCTAAAAGTCATGACCATCATGTACAATTCTTATTACATTACAGTCATAGAAATCATCTAAGCTAATGGACCGTGAAAATAAAATAGGGCGGGGAACCATCCCTGAAATGCAATGAATTACTCAGTTCATGCCTCATATCAATCAATCTAGTTTTCTTAGGAAAGTAAGATTAATTTACATCTATCTATCATTAAACTCGGAGGACTAATATATCGTTGCATGATAAAAATTCAATTATAAACTAAACTATGTATATAAATATCTAAATTTAAACATAAATCAAGCATAACAATAATGCAGAAAATTAAGACCCCCCTCCCCGAACTTAAATTAAACATTGTCCTTAATATTTTAATAATAAAGAAAATTAACCTCAAGAGGACTCCCTAAAACCATAAGTCTACATATGTTGATCATTATGTTATTGAAAGTACTCCTGCACGCACGTCCCTACAAATAAGGAAAGATAAATATTAAAAGGAATCTATAAATAAAAATAAGCAAAAAATGATAAGAAAATACTTAGGTTGCCTCCAAAAAGCCTTTGGTTTAACTAGAGGTGTTGACTTTATTTGAGGTCTTTCAAAGTCAAGTTTGGTGCTTCATTTAGGTTTAGTTTAAGAATATGATTTTTACACTTCTCAAATTCTCTTAAATGGAAATACATAGAGAAGATTAATTACTCAGACCCCATTTCCAAGCTCTTAGCTTTTATACTATGTGGGCCAAATAGTTCTTATAACAAGTGTACTAGTCGTCATTAATTAATAAAGTCAATGAGTAGTATCGTTTTTGCAAGCATATAAATTATGTGTTAGATTATAATCTTTGGATAGTATTATCTAAAATCGAGAATAATGAATTATGAGCTATTGATTTAATTTAAAGATGCGATGATCCGAGCACGCACCTGAATGCCAAGCTCAAGACAATAACGCGTCCAGCAAGCGTTCCCGACCTGGAAAAGATGCACTCCCTCATCTTTGCCTTGCCTCCACAACAAAAAACCAGAGAATCCGATCAAAGCGGCGAAAAAAGCGGAGATAAAAAGATCCAAATTTCGAATTTTTGGAATGTTGGTGGGAAGATCGTGTGTTTTCTTGTTGGGCCTTTGTTTTCGACTTCGTGGGCTTGACTCGAGAATTATGATGGGCTTTTCTAGGGAGTGATAGGCTTATTTCTTTTATAAATAAATATTTAAATTTGTAAAGTCTTATTTGCTAGTCATTTTATTAAAAAATTTACATTAATTTTTTACGTTTATAATCAACTAATTTACAAATAGACGTTATTATTATCAATTACTTGGTTTTTGGTTTTTAATTTGCAAATTCTGGAATTAACTTATATAATGAATCTGTTAAATGCAGAAATTGATAATTTTTATTATATGATTCAATTCTAATTGTTTTTATATTTATTATTAAACTTACTAAATTTAAGACATATTTAGGCATTGTTGAGGCTTTTATATAGAAACAATTTTCTAGCCAAATACTTGCTAGATGCATGGGTATGTTCAGAATTTATTTAATGATATACTAGGAAAGAAACCCTAACATAATTAGATTTGAAAATGGCTTATAATAATAATAATAATCAAAATATTATTATTATTATTATTATTATTATTTAGAGAGTGGCATTTGATGAGTTTGGTTAACTTGTTTACGCATCTGATCAAATTTGTTAACATAAGCGGTGCAGCCGTAGAAAATAATGGAGCCTTGTTTTTTACATGCAAAGTCGCAATCTTGTGGCTAGCTAATTATTTTCTCGTTTTCTTTGTAACTATTATTTTTAGCATTTATTTTATTAGTGTTATACATTTTCCTAGTTTTTTTTTTGCTATTTAATATTCTCCTTGTTTTTTCATACTTTCATAAATCAAGCGTAAAGCTTGTCTCAATGTTCCATGTTTGTATGTTGTAAGCCGACTTTCGTGAACCCTCGTCAAGAAATTAACTTGCTATTCCTTATCCACACTACACAGCACATAACTTACACTCTCTCTTTAATCTTAATCTTTTTCCTCTTAAAACAACTTAGATGTGGCTTGTACGTTGAGTGTAGGCGTCACCATCTTCCACGAGTCTTCCAACTATACAACACTAGTATAACAAGAGATGCCCCATGCCCACTTATCTATGTATACACATGTATATAGATATTGAGTAGCAAGTGGTCACGTATACCCAAATCACTATGTCCTTTTAAAACAGTCTACCTAAAACAAGGCAGCCAACCGAACAATTCCCTCTTTTTGAGGACATGTTCATCGAAGTTGGCCAAGAAAGTTGTTAACTGCTTATAAATATAGAGCTTTCATGAATCTGCTTGGTTGTGTAATATGGTTTCTGACTCTTTCAAGAAGATTTGTCTGCTGAGACAGGGAAGAGAGGCGATGGGGAGAGCGGTGGCAAGGACAGGGAAGAC
>JAURVB010011519.1:0-34368 GCA_033002965.1 Piper betle | reverse complement strand
GCACTGCCAACTGCTCCCAAAAGAGCAATCCCAACAGCAAAATCTGCACAACAAGATCAAGAACCCTACTTCAACCCCATCAAATAAAAGACACAACGACAAACAGAGCCCACAGTCAAAGAAATTCCAACAAAAGAGGGGAACAGGTACCTCGGAGATGGAGGGTGCAACCTCGCAACAAGTCAAAGGAAGAGACTTTGGAGGGCGAGGAGGGAGAAAGGCGACTGCTTTGAGCTCATCCCTCCACCATTAAAGAGGAACCTCCATTGATTTCCTTCTCCATCTCATGTGTTGGTTGGCTTTTTTTATTTTTATTTTTTATCTTTTGGGTAAAAAATAAAAACCATCAAAAGATGTGATCTTTGGGGTGAATTATTATTTATTGGGATAAAATAATTGGGAAAGGGTGATCTTGGCCCCGTTGACTTTGTGACTGTCTAAATATCTGTCGTTGGTTTTTTTAATGTTATTTGTTTCATTGTTGCTGTTCTTTCTTCTTCTTCTTTTATTACTTTGTATTTATGAATATTGAATGAACTAACCTTCATTAATCAATTAATTACCTTTTTTAGTCATTAATTAACAATTTATTATTTTTTAAAAAATATTTGTTTATTCTGATAAAATAATTGATCAAATTTTATTAAGCTTTTGGTCTCGATAAAAATTAAAATTAGGACACATTCGTTATAATTCAGTATTTATTATCCTAAATCATGTAAATGGAAAAAAAATGATAAGGGTGAATAGATTATTTAAAATATAATATAATGTTGTATGAGCTATTTAAAACACATCAATTTCATATTAATCCTATTTTAAGAGAAAATAGACATTATAAGCAAATTTTATTTTTCGAGTTATAATTTTAAATTCATTGATTCTTGCAAAATGTAAGAAAATAAATATTAGCATATCAATGATGAAAATGTTTAGAGCCCAAAAAGTTAAAAAGCACCATCTAACTATTTTTTTGATATAATGGTTTACATGAAAACTTGTGAATATATAACAGCAACACTTAAATATAGACTAATTTTATCTATTAAAAAGTTGGTAAAGAATTAGTCCAACTATGGATCATTCAACCAACAATAAAATCATTGACAAAACTATTAACTTTTTTTATAATATTAAATTATAAGAGTGAAGTTAAGGAGGTCAAAAGGAAAAAATTAATAAATAAAATTCCATATTTATTTATTTTTGAGAAGGATTACATTTAATTTGAGTCGTAGAGGTTCTTAATTTGCCATAAGCATATTTAACCTGCCTTTTATAAATTATAGATTTATAAAATTAGAATTGGATTGATTTGAATTTTGTATAACATGAATAGTCGTACCTGATTTTTTAAAAAAACAAAATTTCATAAAACTTTCAATTTTTATTAAAAATTCAAATATTTTAACTAATTAAATAATGATAACAAAATATATTTTTAATGACAACGCCCATTGGCACAGGCTCTGCCCTAAAATTGTTCGCTGTACGGCATGCTATCATTGGCGGATGTACCCAGGACGTAGCATGGTGGCATGCCTATAAAATTTTCACATTGAACTAAATCATTGATATCTTCATGGCTTATCTCCATTGGAGGAATCCTATGTTAATGAAGTCCACTCTATAAGCTATATATTATCAATGTTACTCCCAAATATTTTTAAAAAATAAAGAGGTACTCTCAAATAGGAATATTGTAAAATTAGGGTATGCTTTGAAAAACAAATTGATTTAAATTTTGGTATTATAATCAATTCAAAACATGGATTTTATAACAAGAATGAGCCTCTAATATTAACACCATTGAAATCATATATCTTCTTAAACCATTAGATAGATATTAAAAAACAAGTGTTGATAGCAAAATATTAATATAACCTGACAAGAATGCAATATTCTCCTATCAGCTTAGCATATTTTGTAATTCTTAGCAAATGCCAAATTTTTCATGTAAATGTTATAATATCTCAAATATAACTAATTAGTTAGACTGCTAAAATGTGGAGCAATCAAATTAATTACCCTTAATTTTTTTTTTGAATTTACTCTTCAATTTTTGGTTTGTGATTATTACATTCTGTGATTGTGACAAAGCATCTATGTGCACTTCATTACCTAGAGACCAATGACTTCCACTAAATGTGGGCTCCACTTATTGTTACAAATAGGGCCTACCCTGCTGAGTTCTAGTCAAACATAACCTTAGCATTAGTTGTTGACAAAGCTAAATTAAAAGGAACATAATAAGTCTAAACATTAATCAACATTATCTGCCAATGATATTCATCTGAGTAAACTTTTTCCTTAAAATAAATTTAAACTATTTTTTATTATTTTTTCATAACATATGGTCAACTATTGATTTAATCAAGTGTTAATTTCCACTGGCATTATCAAATAATTAGTTTAAACAATGGCTTTACATGTGAATAGACAGTTTTTTAAGTAACTGGGGTGATATTTTATTTTATGTTCCTATAGGTGACAGCCATAAAATGTACTATTAGAGCTTCCAAATCCACTTAATTATATCAATAATTGTTGGGTCAGCAGCAAGTGTCATATTATACAAACATTCAATCTAATCATTCATGTATACTTATATTAATTTAATCCAATACTAAATAACCCCAATATTTATTGGTTCAAAGATTAGACTGCCCAAAAGACTCATTTCATATAAATGCCAAAAAAACAAATCTAAATATTTGTCACTTCTTGCATATATTCACCCCTGTGTCTTGTCAAGATTAACTCAATTTCAAACTCTCATAAGAGATTGATTAGAAGCTAAGACTTTTTTTTTGTTTTATGCACAGAACGAAGTATGCCACTCTTTGCCCAGTGTTCCCACACCAGATTAGCTTGTTATTGTATTTTGTCTTTGTTTGGCTATTGACATTTTTTCTTAAAGCAAACTCTGCTATTGACATTGATGTATGAGAGGTTGAATCTGCCTTCTAAATTCATTTTTTTGTTTACTTGTTTAATTTAAAATTATCGAAACGCATTAATCAGATCAATTTCGATCACAATTTATGAAAAAAGTTAATACTAATTGACATTTTATAAGATTGAAGGTTTATGGTACGTCTGCAACGAGAAAAATATATAAATTTCCAAGTTTTATAAGGTTATTACCAGTGAATAGTATTTGTCTATAATTTCCATCTGATCAAACGTCTTCTGAATTTGTTCATGACTACATGCTGACAACATCCGTCGATATCAAGTACTTTTTTTAAAAAAAGAAGAAGTGATAATGACTTCCAAATTTTGTTTAGCATATTATACAAATCTAAGAATTTTGTCAATACCCAATAAAAAAAACAAGATGAAAAAAACATTAAACTAAAATAACATCATATTAAGTGCTGATATTTAGTTATCAAGGAGCTTAAATTTGTATCTGGGTAATTGTCAACGACCCCCTTTTCTAAGCAAATGTTGGCGTATCTTCTTAGCAAATCCCCATTTCTTGCCAATGCATCAACCTCTATAGAATAGACAAATCAAAACTTATCATACACCTTAACCCAATAGTGACAGCATTGAGAAACCAAGAACCCCCCACTCAAAATTTTTTTCAACGTTATGAACAGGCAGCTGAGATACACCTGTTTCATTCAATAGTAGTTCAATGATCTGGTTGCTATTGTATTTTTAGCAGAGGTGGTCCATATGGTATGATAATCTAACAAGCCCTTTTTTAATTTTTTGTCATATGGTTGGCACTGGCTATTGGCAGCCTTCATTTCTCTTACCTGCACACTGTGGTCCAAATAAAAAAGGATTTGTAACAACGAGTTTAACAGGGGTTGGCAGTTTGGTACCCACCTGGATTTGGACCTCAACATCCAAGGGAGAGAGCAATTCTATTTCAAAGCAGCTTTATTTTCTGGGAGGTTTGGAAGATTGTATAAAGAAAGAATTTGGATGTAGTGAAAAACTTCTTTTTTTAATTCTATTTCCAATTCCTTTTGAGCCACATTGCTGTCACGGGACCAAATCCCATTATGAGCAAACCCTCCATGGAACCTTGTCTCAAGATGGCTTTTTACCCTAAGCTGGGATCATTGATATGCTGAAAGCTAAGGTAAAATTGTTGAAGGAAAGAACTACTCATGTAGAAAAAATACACAAGCTCAAGCAAATACTCAGAAGCTTCTCATAGAAAATCACCTCAATGATTCTAGCCATTTCAAAAACCGATCTGTTTATCAACAATTACTGAGCTATGGAGAGTAACATAGATAAAAATTATGATATCACATTTTTTCAGACTCAACATAGAAAAAATGGATGATAAGAGATGACACATGGAACTGGTAACTAGTGACTTGCAAGTCGCCGCCAAAAGATAATCAGTTGGCACTTCAATTTCAATTTCATAGCATATCCTACCCAAGGATTTCTTATTACAGAGCCAGTGGTTGTCTAGAATCTATGCCAGAGAAGAAAGCATCAAAATGACTAAGTCCTGTTAATGATGCACCACAGAAGGAACATATGGAATGTAGCAACAGGCTATTAGCGACTGGCAAGTCTCCACAAAAATAAAATTTTTTTAAAGCTTTAGTTGCACTTTAGAAGTAGCAGTTTAGATTTGAAAGCCTTCCACACTTTGGGGCCAATGGTTGTATCCAACCCACAAAAAAAGACCAAACATTTCTGGTACCCATGTCAGAGAGAAGCAGCATCAATTGAGGACTGTTAAGGGCCTTGGCGGTCTCAATCTCCCTTTGATACTGTCTGGATTAGTTCTTGTAGACGGGCTTGCTCTTGTTGCCTTTGTCTTACATCTCAGCTTTCTACTAGTACCCTGATTCTATGTCCGTGGGGCACTAACTTCAATTGTTTGAGCCGTGTTGTCTCCAGCCAATTTTTCCTACCCTATAATTTCAAGGTTTAAATCTGCAGTCAAATCTTTTCCTTTTATCTCGGCTGTAGTTTCGATGATCCCATTTGAAGATTCAGTACCAAGATTTTCTGAGTCACCAACAGCATCATCTAATTTGGCTGCACCATTGCTATCTGTAAAAGGTGAAGTAGCATCTACTTGGGATGTGCCACTGCTGTCGGTAAAAGGTAAATACCTCTTGGCGCAATGCTCCAACATTGAGTTTTTGGCTTTAGTATCCGCACGTTTGGTTTGAATAAGATAATGAGCAACAGATTTATGTCCAAGGCTAAAAATCTGAGAAATATAAGAAACAGTGAGATAACCACATTCACCAGCAATTTGGATTTTTTGCCCTCAAGTTTCTACGGTTGATCCTAATTTAGGTATCAGATGGGAAGAAAGGACAAGAACAAGAAGTTTCTATTGAGTATAAAAAATGAATGTAGAACGTTTAAAAACACACTAGGCATACCCTCCTGTATAAAGAACCAGGCGAAGCCAAGCCTTTCTTAATTCGGCATAAGCTACAATTGCACATGGTCCGGCAGACAGGGCAGATCCAGCTGGGGTTCTGATTAGCTTCAAGAACATTCTCACCATATCTGAGCCAAATGAAAACAATTAGTACATTGATTATACTTGCATTGCAACAAACTCAAATCACAATCTAAAGTACCTAACACTGGTAGAGCAACAATAAGCAAACTGCATGAAAGAAAACGATTAGCATCCTCACAAGATCTAAGGTGGACCCTGAAATCTCCTGCTTAGCAAGATGGCAAAAATTTTAAAAAAATCCTATTGTTTCTTATATTTTTCAATCTCAGCAAGGCCATAGCCTGGCCATAGTGTTATTTTTCACAATCAAAATGGAAATCCTTGCTTATGAACCATCAATTTTAATGCCGAAGTATTTCATTGGCGTTATGCAATCTGCATTTTTAGCCCCAGCCTAAATTGATAAATGGATGCTCGCTACCTTTATGGTGCAAATGGATGTATAGACAATAGAATACGGCCAGTAAATATGTTGACTTTGCCTGAAAAGCCAGAGATTAGTGACTTTATCAGAGGCTGGACAGACTTCCAATTAAATTGGTCTATCCTCAAGTGTATCCTCTAGGTGACAAAACACCAGTTTAATCTTTTCTTGGCTTCATGATTTGCTTTTGAAGAAAAAAGAGGAAGCTTTTTAGGTTTCATGTGTCCTAATTGTTGTTCGCAAAAAGGTGTCTTCAATGCATGCTGCCCTGAGAAGCGATGGTGTGAGAATATGGTGGGCAAGCATGTATCACTAATGCTAAGAAAAGGAACTGTAATTATGGTTTCTCAAAGTATAGTCGTCAACACTTCTCTGTATGAATTACAGGATTTTGGCAAAGTATAGTCGTCAAAACTTCAAGCTGAAATTAGAACTCTCCATGTTCTTGGCTCGTCCTCCTAACTGATTATTTTGTGTGATGCCAGTTGCAGCCGAATTCACGTCAGAGTTTCCTCGACATTTGTGATGGTGGAATGCATGCCAACCAATAAAAAATCTCTACATCACGTCAGAGATCACTTTAACAAATGACCTTTTTTTAATGATAGTATTCTTATTAAATGGCTAAAACACAAATGTTTTATAGTTAGTAGCTTTTTTACCGTTCATGGCTGCAAAAAATAAAAAATCTTCTGCCCTCACCACATCATAGATCACTTTAACAAATGACCTTTTTTTATGATAATAATTTTTATAAAATGGCTAAAAAAGAAATGTTTCATAGTTCGTAGCTGCTTCAATGGTATATAAGATCCATACTCCTCGAACTCTCACTCCAAGAGAGAGACGGTACATGGCTGCAATCAACTAATGTATTCGGATTTAAACAAACGACTTATAAACAACCACAGAGCTTTCTTGATGAATTACCTCATGAATAAACAGTCTCCACAAAACTGGCCTTGAACAAGATTGAAACTGCTACAAGTGGCGTGATGTCCAAGAGTTTCTTGCCTGCAAGGTTTTTTACTTAATTTAAAAACGTTTAATACAGTTATTGTGCAAAATTAATCATTCTTCATTAAAAGAGGAAGCAAACAAAGGGAGATACTCATTTAACAAACTCAATGTCTTCATTTTTGCTACTTATCAATTCTCGTAACTACTAGCCTGTATCATACACAATTCCAAGCTTTGCGCATAATAGACCCTTCAAACTAAAAAAATTATGCATACATATGCTCAAGAAGGAAGTTAATAACTAGACAAAATAAACACTAAAGGTCTTTCATATTTTTGACACCAGAAGCAGCTCTGTTATACTTCAGCTGAAACATCAACACCCTTATATTTGGTTCATTCAAGTTTAGATACTGCAAAATTTTATAATCTTTAAGCAACTATATTTTAGTAGTTGCTAGTAGATAATAGATGCACAACATCCAGGGAGTTTGGCAGACTCCAAAACAAAACGTGAGTTTGGCAGACTCCAAGCAAAACGTGAGTTTGACAGACTCCAAACAAAACGTGAGTTTGCCAGTAAGTTCCTCCTAGAAGTAAAATAAGTAAATGCTACATAAATGGATGAGGTTTCTTTGCCCCAGGCTTTTGCACACCCATATTTTGGTTGACATCGAGTCCCTGAATAAACATTTCAACATCAGCAGGTAATAATCAAGCAAGACTCCCTATAATAAAATTGTGGTGGTCGAAGAGCTAACACTCTTCAAAGGAAATGTGAGAAGAAATGGGCCTGATGTTCGAAGGGCAAATAATCATATGTATAATAATGAAGCCATAATGAAAAAATGCAATACCTGCACTGGTGGCATGTCTTTCCTGTAACTTGGTCATATATCCTGTTCCCATTTGAGTCATAACCATCAACAAACAAAACCCACTCATTTTCATAAGTCCCAAGCAACTTCTCATGTTCCTCTGTGTATATTTCTGGCTTCTCACCCTCTCGTACCAAGTCCAGATCAACCAACGAATCCTTAACTACATACGCCGGATTTCGTTGTAACTCACAGAGCCAAATTCTGTAACCTTTAACATTCAAAGGCCGAAACAGTCAGCCTGACAAGTAAACCAAATCATCAAATACCAAATTCAAAGCATTCATCCAAGAATGAAGCTTGAAATTAGATCATGCATCACTCCTAGCTAAGCATTGAATAAATATTACCTGTAGCTCACAGGGGTAAAATTAACAGTCTTTACAATCAAATAGCTAATACAGATAGTTAGAGAGGAAATGAAAGCTTTCAATACTAAATTTAAAGCATTTCCTTACCTGAATAAGGCTCAAAACTAGACCATGCATCGGACATAAATAAGCTTAAAACTTTTTTTAAAAAATGAACCCCATCCATTAAATAATAACAATAAAAATCTAACCTTCATCAAGAGTGAAACCAAGCATCAACACCCTAAAAGTTAATATTGAATAAAAATTGGATCTTTCCGTAAAAGAACAGCAAAAGAATGGCCACCAAGGGTGAAACCACGGCATCAACACCCTATAATTGAATCCTGTTGGCATTAAACAGTGAAACAGGAAGTAACCTTAAAATTTGGAAGATTGAAGAAGCACGATACTCACTACCCGGCCAGACGGGGTCGTACTCCACGAAATTGCTTTCTGAGTGGAAGCCTTCTCTTCCATTGCCAAACGCAAAACAGATATACAAAGATTATGTAACCTTCATTTTCACCTACAACTGTAAATCACAACCAACTCCCCATCAACAGTGAGCAGAACTATATATTAACCTTGTTCAACTCTGTGACTTAGAATAAATTGTGGGTTTTCTATAAATTGTCCTTATTCAACTCGGTGACATGAAAAAATGCTAATGAATCACAGTCATTCAGAAGACATGTGTGGTCCTAAGTTCCAAGTGTACATTTATTTGATCCTAATGAATCTACTATAATCGATAATCATGGTATGGGCACTTAACACTGTTATTGGCGTTATCTAAAAGTGCAAGACAAAAGTGAGCGTCCTTCAACAAATTTAAAGTGATGCTACGTCTTTTTTAAATGCTTTAAGTTTGATCGAAGTGCGAAACACGTCGACCTGAATTTGATCGAATAAAATAAATTAAATATGAATATTTTTATCCAACATAACATATCGATTGTCTGATATTTTATATCAATGATATAATCTTTTCAATATTTGTGAGGTTAATATTATGTTATATAAAAAATTAAAATTATGATATATATTAAAATTAATTAAGTTTATATATAAAATTAATATTTTATATAAAAAATAACCCAAAATAATTTATATGGAAAAAAAAGTAATTTTTATTTTTAAGAATTTAGAACAATACATCCGCATCAACAATCATATCAAATCATTTACTATATAATTAAAATACTCTTAATTAATATCATAGTTTAATAAATTTTCAAAATTTAGCTCCTTACATTTTTAATCCGAACAAAAAATAATCCGTATATAGAAGCTTTAAAGTAATCTTTAACATCAAAATGTACTTTAATATTGCATATACTTCTGAGACGAAATATTTTAATAGTTGATTCTTCATCCAATATAGTTCACGTATATGGAAAAATATATAAAAGAGTTAATTACTTATAAAATATTTTACAAATATTAGAAGAGTAAAAATTAAATATAATATTCCCGCATGCTCATTGTAGACATGAAGATGTTGGAATACTATCTCCATCAACACAATCATCAATATATTCTCATTTATCAATATTCATCCAAACAAATTTAATGATGAACTTGATTGTTTCTCTGCAAGTAGAAAATATAATAACAAAAGAAGATCATATATTAAAAAATATATAAAAAATAGAAATGCATGAATATAAAACATGAATTATCTTTATATTTACTTATCAACCAATTTTGGCATGTATCGAAGCTTCAATTATTTTTGGGCTCAATTGTTTATTTTCCAATAGTAAATGGTGATTCGAAAGCAATGGTTGACATAGGAATGACTAAAACATCGTGAATAAATTTTCCCAAAATATTATATTTTACTATGTTAAATCTCTATCGTGATAATATATCAAATTATTTATCTACTCTATCTACAAAAAAAATAGTTGGTTTATCTAAATAATTCTTCAAATCAGTTCGTATTGGTTTATTTGATAAACATTCCACAATCAACTTGCTTATTCCTTATAATCTCTAACTTAGGCCTCCAATAGGATAAATATTCAATGAACTTTTAATTCTAATAGAGGGTTTGTTTGACACACATCTAGCCATAGATTTTATATTAATCTTATTTTTTTGAATTTTCCCATTGCAATATAATATTTCTTTATTCAAATATATATATTTTTAAAAATAATTTTAATTTTTATACTAATTGACGCGAGAGAAACTTAAAAAAATAAAAAAGATAGCTATTATATAAATGCTATATTAGTTATTTGTAAGAAAAAATAATATTTTTAATGAAAAAAATTATTAGATAATAGAATAAATATGAGATGAAAATAATTTCTTATATTGACCGAATTTTAATCATGTCCGACTGTGACTGACTTGACGGAAGAATTTTAACCGAGCATAACGGACTTTTGTCGAGGTTAAGTGGATGGACATAGGCAATGCCTTGTTCGACATCTGACCGATCGATGCCCACCCCTAAATTGAAGGGTTTTATTTTTTTATAAAAAAAGAAAAACCTCACAGTCTAGGTATCCCTCTCCTAACCTTCCACCTGCCTCCTTTACACTCCACTCCCCTTCTCCAACTTTTGTTATCTTTATGATCTTGAAAGTTTCCTATCTTTAACCATCTAAATAAAGTCAGCAATTTAAAGTTAAATAACCGCGTGGTCGTAGTATGAAATGTTTTCCAACTAGCCTTTCAGATCGTTCATCATAATATTTTGATCATTGGTCCTAACCACTGCTGTGAAAATCGCCGATTCAGAATCGGAATCGGCCGATTCTACTCGGATCGGTGAGAAATCGATTCAAAAAACCATTTGAATTGGTTTCATCAGAATCGGTTGTGAATTAGCCGATTCGAGCCGATTCTGGAATCGGTCCAAATTGGCCGATTCTGGAATCGGTCCAAATTGGCCGATTCTGGATGGTGGTGATAAACAGCGAGCGGCGACGGCGGGGCGGGGGTGGGGGCAGGGGCGGTGACGGCGAGCAGCGACAGCCGCAACTGGGTGACGGGTGGGCTAGGTGGGGGCAAGAAGGAGGATCTGGAGGGGTGGGACTGGGGCACAGGGGGGCAGGGCACAGCCGGTAGGTGGGGAGGCGGGGTGGGGCGGTGGCGGCGGGGAGGGACAGGGCGCGGCTAGCTGGGTGAGGCGGGGCACAGAGGGAGCAGGGCAGGGCTGGGCCGGTGGGGCGGGGTGGGGTGGAGCGGGCGGGGCGGATATGGGGAGGGGGGGCGCGGTGGCGACGGCGATGGCAGCGACAGGAAGGAAGGCGGATGCGGGAGAGAACGGGTTGAGGGGAAAGAAATACCTGTGGTGGCATTCTCGTAATTAAAATTTGACTCATGTCTGACTCGAATAAAATAACTAACTCTAAATAATTCAAAAAAATCTTAAAAATATGAAAAAATATCATAAAATATAATACATACAATAATATCAAAATGACATTAATATCTAATTTTTATATATTTATGTTATGAGTTGTCAAATTATTATATACGACCGATTTAGACCGATTCAACTGGACCGATTCCTATCCGATTTAGGCCAATTTTGATTCCGATTCTGACTCCCTCGAAAACCGATTTTGATTCTGATTCGATTTTTGCAACCATGGTCCTAACTAGTTATAGATTTAACATATTTTTTATTTGTAATAGGCTATTATCAAAATCAAATTTTTTTGTCATACTACATTACCATCATTAAGTTGTTATGATGAATATATTCTCGCTAGAATAATGTATTAATAGCAATAATTATTTTTTGTCAAGTGTTAGCAATATTATTTATTATTGCCATAAAGCATATCGTCACAAGAAATTATTTTCCTTGTTATAACGATTTATATTACTTATTCAAGATTTTTAGGGATAACACATTAGTGATTTTTGTCTCCACAATTGTGACATCTAATTAAGATTATTGAAAATTTAAAGAAAATAAAAACTTCATGCCCTATGTTAACAAAAAATTAAAGCACCTCTTATAAAACCCATGACTCGAGTCAAAATTTTACATTAACGAACTAGTCAGCTCGAGTCGAGTTACTTTCATTGACCTGCATACTGAGTCTAGGCCAATCATGCGTTATAAATGATAAGGGTCAAGTGTACCCGAGTATATGATGAGAACGTTAGTAAAATGATGAGAAATGAGTTATTATAGTATAAGGCAATATGCAATTTTTTTTTATGTATTTGATCGTAGAATTATTTTTAGGCCGAATAATATATTAGGATAAGTTATATAGTAGTTTGAGTCGGTTATTAGTTATATAATATGTCATTTTGATGTTATGAAGTGTATTATATTTTATGAGATTTTTTCATATTTTTTGGATTTTTTTAAATTTATTAGGAGTTGGTTATTATTTTTAACTCAAGTTAGAGTCGAATCAACTTTTATTTACAAGAGTGCCACCCAAAACCTTCCCGACGCTTTCTCCCCTAACCCATTCCCGCCCCTTCCTCGCCGACGATGCTCTCCAACTGCTGCACTGCCGCCAATCGATGCCATCGACCTCTGCCGAAGCATCACAGTGCCAATCCCCACCATCCGATTGCCACCACCTCCTGACGATGCTGCCACGACTGCCCACTCATCGCTGTTGTCCCCGTTGAGTCGCAAGCCTGGACACCAACGACCTAGCTAATTCACAGCTGTCGCCACGATCGTCACCGCCACTGTTGCTCACCCCCTTCACGACCTCAGCGAGCCTCTCCGCCTCACCGATGCAGCTATGTCGCCTTGAGACCGGCCAAGGGCCGATCGGAGCAAGCCAACCGACCTCAGCTGACTCACGGCCGCCGCCGACGATCATCACTGCCGTCGTAGCCCTCACCACCACCGTGGTTGCATTGAAGCTCACCGAGCCAATGCCGACCCACAACCCTGATCTCCTCACCACCCGAAAAGCCGCTGAAAAGTTGCCGAAAAATCACCCAAAATTTGCCAAAAAGCTAGAGTTAGCTGGAATTCACCGAAAATCACCAAATTTTTGTCAAATTCGTCCAGCCAAACCCGATCAGAACTTTGGATGCTGCTAGTGTGCCGAATTTGAGTCCCGAACTGCATGACAAACCATAGTCGTCACCGATCGCCGATGACATGAGGTATAATTAACTCTGACCTAATTATTTAAAATTGATAATTATTAGCACAACATGTTAGGATTTGATTGATTGGTATGATAAAATATTTTGATTGTAAATAAAATGAATTTGTATGATTTGAATTGATATTGAAATAAATGTTAATGAACTAATTAAGTAAATTAAGTATGAATTGTTAATTAACTGCAACGTAGCCTAGAAAGTCTTGATGTGGATTGATGTGAGTGATTTGATTGAGTATGTCAGGTAGGATGTGTGAATGCATCATAGCGGGCGTTAGCTTTTAGTTTTGATGTATAGGTACGGAGTACGAGCTTGTCGCCTAGGCGTGTGGACACGATTGGAGCTTCTACCAAGTCCATTTAGGACTCGCTTCTGGTTTGACTCCTTCACTCTATCGTGATTTGTTTTAACAGGTAAGCGGACGTGTTGAGTGGTGGATTTATCATATCCCACTCCACACGGGCCATTTAGTCATACAAATTTTTGGATTAATAACCCTCGAGGATGAAATCCCTCGAGTTTATTTTTGAAAACTCAGATCTAGATCATGATGCCTTCGATGCCTACTATATTACAATCTCTACCCAGACCTATGTATATATAGTTTTCTTAGATTTTCTAGTGAGATGTGAGACAAGGGAAAGTCGACTCACATGAACTGCAAGTGGGCACGTGCTAGTCAAAGCGAGCTCTGGATTGGTGAGTGGGCCGTTCCATTCCCGAGGGATCCTGACAACTCCACCTTTGAATTCCTCAAACCCGGAGAAGTGTGGAGGATTACGGGTACTACAATGCAGCGCATGTCTAGACTTGTGGATTCAAAGGGTACTGAAGGCGCCTGCCTGAGAGTACTCGGCCTCTGTGCTCAGGGCCAGGAGTGATACAGAGGATGTAGAGGGCTTTAGGATAATTGATTTTCCCACTGCAAGGGATAGTTTAAAAATTTGCCGAGGCATCTGACGAGTCAGAATGGGACGCTGTCGAGCCGAGGCCAATGGCTCCTGATTAGTGCCCTTATGAGAGTTTCTAATGCAAAAGTATATGAATGATTTCATTTAACATGAGAGTCATCTCTCATATGCCTAGTTTGATTATTAGTTATTTCTAGACTAGTAATACTCATTATTGACATTTTTTGTATTATATATGTATTTGAGAACTAGAATGATTAAGCGTTGTCGAGACTGAGGTGCAGCAATGCAACTTGCACACATGAACCTTCTGAGACTACTGAATGAGAACTTGATGTGATCAATTAATGTAAACGGTGGTAGATGTATGTCTTAATGTCTTATTGTATGAAATGATCTGTGTGGGATATTATTATGCATTGAATTAAACATGATAAGCTAATAGGGCCGAGACCCAATTCAAGATGAGGAAAATGATGATAATGGAAATGTTGCGAGAAAAACATCATCTTTTTGTTGTGTTTTCCATTTTTATTGTTACTTCTATATATTGTTTGTTGTTGATAGGGTGGTCCCTATTACATTTTTAGGGGAGACTCTGTCTGTTTTGTTTTAAAAATCATTATTTTTTGAACTTTTAATGAGTATGTGTTGTTTTAAATATGGTTGGCATATTATAGGATGCATCTAGAACCTTGATAGAGCCTAAGTATCTCATCTATGCATTAAATGTTTACATCACCATCTTGAAACGCCCATGTTAGATTCGAGTCAGCTCAACTGAATTAAATAGATTAGAGAACAGTTCGGTAGCCGGTAGCATTTCCGGTTTGGTTCGCAGGTGAACCAAATTGGGGTGTTACATCTCTTCTCATTCTTTCAAGAGATCTATATATAATTAAAATAATAAACTCTTTAAGATTAATATAGACATTGATTTTATAGTCCAATTTTTATAAAATAAGCAATTACAAAAGTATGTTTTATCTTTTCCTTATTAAATATATTATATAATACTCCTAATCACTATTTAAAATATAAATAATTTTACTAAAAATGACTTCTAAACGTGTTATCTCTAGTAAAACTTTCCTTAATAAATATAATTTTTTTAATTTTATTATTATTATTTCGTTAAATATAAACAATAATTTTTAAAAATTTTGATTGTAAATATGTAAATAAAAAATCTTTACCTCATCATTATTATCTAACATAAGGTAAAAATGTATAAAAATAAATAAGAATTCGATAGTTTGTATGAGTAAATAAAGGTTAATTTTTGGTTTCAAGTTTGTGCTGCATCATGTTGCTCGTTGTTTGATGTATATCACTTGCAGTTTTGTGTGATTTCATTTTTATGATATGCTTGTTAGGAATATTTATAGTATTTATGTATCTTATTTGGCCTAGTAATTAAATAGATATGCTTTGTATAATGCACATATGTCACTGATATATACTGTTTTTATATAAAAATCATAACTTGGCACTCAGATGTTACAATTTCACAATTCTTCTTTTGTTACACTCATAATAAGTGTATTTATAACTTTTATGTTAGGTGTTCTACCTGTCATGCCTTAGAATGTGCATGTATGAAGGTAAAAATTGAGAAAAAGGTGGCAACTTTCACTATCATAATGACATAAGCGCCCTTTGCCAATTTTACTCTCCGACCTTGCAGGATCTGTTGAAGAATAACATGCTAGTTTGTTTATGGTGATGCTAGGATTTCTGTACATAAAGTTTTAAGCCTAATATACCACTAAATAATCATGAACATCACCCGTAAGTACACCTTATGTTTCTTGTGTTGTTTGTTACTGTGAACATTGATGTCAGTGATTGTATTATATGTTAGAGCCTACTAATTTTAAGCTAATAAAATATGATAAAAATGAATGATAATCAATAAGTGTATACTTGAAATATATAAATTTGGAAATGGGTAGAAATCATCTAAGTATGTTTATAGGTGTTTACCCGGACACGAAAAATGGAGGGTGAAAACCTATTTTTTCTCTCCAGTCGTTAATTACCGTAGAATAGGTTAATAGTGTTGTATGCCCATTTGTTAGCTTGCTGCTTTTACCAGTAGTTGTTCAGACAGGTAATCAAATTTATTTGATTACTGATGTGATTTTCTATTATATGTATGTGAGGTTCCCTGGAGTTGCCTGGCTTAGGTGCACGGATCGGGCAGCTCAGTGGCGGTGGTGGCAAGGGTCATGTGTTATGTTGTGTGTTTTAGACTAAGTGTTTTGTGAATGACTATACCTAACTATGTGAACCTTATATGATTCGGATGAATGCCATGATAATTGTGCTAGCATGTTTTATCCTTATAATTATTATATTTTACTGTGGAATTATAATACTTTGGGGCAAGGCTAACCATCGTTTGCAAAGTACATAAGCCCCGAAGTCCTGGAACATGACGATGAGCTAAGTCAGGTGCACGAAACGTATTTAGCTACAACTGCTTGTGTGTTAGAATAACATGGGCATACCAATTGAAAGCCCGCGTGAAGTCCGGGTATTAGGGTTTGATGCCCTAATTGTAACACCCCAAATCCGGTCCAAGCTCGTGAACCGAACCGGCATGTTATAGGCCCCGGTTATGTCGGCTAACCCGAACCTAACTCGCGCGGATCTAATCTCGGCGTCTTAAGATGAAGATATAACTCGTCAAAGCATGGATGAATGCACAAAATCCTAACATGATACTACATGAATGACATGCAATTCAAACACACACCAATACAATTACGATCAAACTCAATGAAAATCTAAAATAAAACGACAAATCTCTAAAGTGCAATTGGTCACCCTATCAAAACATATATACCAATATAATGCATATATCAACAATTTTAATCACATAATCTAATATACCGTATATTCATTATAAAACTTGGGCCACACTTCTGCTGCACACTCTGATCACATCTCACCTCTTGTCATCATGTCTTAGCTTTTCATCATGTCATAACATCATATTTTAACAACTAATCACGTCACATCATCATGTTTCAAGCATTTATTCACACCATATAATAATATCATAACACAATATAAACACTCAATTGACTGACATGTGTGCAAGCGACAACAATGCTCCTCCGTCCAAACTGGCTCCTCCAACTCGTAATTGTTACCTACATATAGTATAAAAACACGTCAGTAACAAGTGTTACTGGTCCGAAAAATAAAATAACTATAACAAGCTGGCTATGAGAGCAAACTCTCATATGAAAGAAAACATCATATACTCCACGTGAACACTCTGAAGGGCACTACTGAGGAGCCACTGGGCTGCAGACCCGGTAGCATCCCGAACTTACTGATCTGCTGCTGGTACTGTGCCGCTCTCGGCACTTCTTTTTCAGTACTTCTCGTGAAACTTTATCCTAAGCCCTCTCCTTACCTCCATATTTCTCCTGGCCTTGAGCACGAAGGCCGAGTACTCTCAGGCAGTCGCCTTTAGTACCCTTTGAACCACAAGTCCGGACATGCGCTGTACTAAACAGTACCCGTTAACCTCCACGTTCTCCGGGTGTGAGGAACTCAAACGCGGAGTTGTCAGGATCCCTCGGGAATGGAACAGTCCGCTGGCACTAATCCAGAGCCCGCTTTGACTGTCACGGCATCCGCTCATGGTACGTGCAGTCGGTTTCTCCATCTCTCGTCTCACTGAAAACGCGAAAACTACATATATATAGGGCTGGGTAGGGATTTATATAATAGGCCCGAAGGCAACTTGTGGTGGATCTTGTTTTCGAAATCATCCTCGAGGGATCTCATCCTCGAGGGGTTATTAATCCGAAAATCTGTTCGGCTAGATGGCCCGAGTTAAGTGGGATCCAATAAAATGCCACTTAACCCGTCCTGCAAATGATAAGATAAACATACAATAGAAAGACGTAAAACAGAGTCGAGTCCTAAACGGACCTGGTAGAAGCTCCAAGCGTGTCATCGCGCCTAGGCGGCGAGCTCCTACTCCGTACCTACACATCAAAACTAAATACTAACGCCCGCTAACTAAATGATGCATCAAACTCAATAAACATCACACAATACGAATAACATCCATCAACAGTCAAGTAATCATAATGTGAAAATAATTCTAAGTCATCCTATTCATACCAATTTTATACTGTTTTTCTAAGTTACGTCATACTCGATTAGCATGCTCATATTTACTTATCTCACTAGATTACTTATCCTCCATGCACTATCAATCACATCATGTAACTTCATTCATAGTCTGGCATTCATCATGATAACTACTCAATTCTAACATGCTATACTAACAATCATCATCAATTTTAAATAACTCAAATCGGAGGTAATTATACCTCACGTAGTCGACAATCGGCGACGGCTAGGGTTCCGTCGCGTGTCTCGGAGCTCAAATTCGGCGCTCATCGGCGTCCGAAGCTCGAACGGGCTCGACTGGGTGAGCCCCGCGGAAGATCCGGTGAATTCCGGCGAATTCTAGAAATTCCGGTTTTCCGACGGTTTTCGGCGGTTTTCCGGCGACAGTCGCCGGCGGCGTCTACTGGCCGGAAAGTGGTCGTGTTGGGTACCCTTGGAACCGGCTCGGCGAGCCCGACTCATCTACGAGGTTGACGCGGCCAACGGAGGTGGCGGCTCGCCAAAAAATGCATAAAACTGAGCCGGCGGTGATGGTGGCTAGATCTGGCCGGCCACGGCGGCGATGGCCTCCGTTCCGGTCGGGGAAGGTCGCTGGAGGGCTGAGGGTGCTGAGGCGACCGACCGACCGCGGCGGCGCCGGTCGCCGGCGGCAGAATCGGTGACGGAAGCGCAACGTGGGCGCGGCATCGCGGCGTGGCTTCCTTGCGTCGCGGCAGCCCGATTGGGGCCGGACCTGGTCGGGCAGCATGGCGACGTCGTCACAGGGCTAGGCGGCGACGATCGGCGGCCGGGCGGGCGTCCACGGTAGCGGCGGCAACGCGCACAGTGGCGGTGCGTCGAGCAAGGGTTTGGGGAAGAAAAGAAGGGCGCGGGGGTGTGTGGTGGCAAAGTCGAAAATATTACTTGACTCGTGTCCGACTCGAGTCAAAATAATATTTAAGTCGTAAAAAAATTCCAAAAAAATTTGGGACAAATCCCATAAAATCAAACAACACCAAAAAATCATAATGATATGCTCTAGAACTATCAACCCACCCAAAATACCCGTAACGCGTCCTAACGCGGTAAACGGCCTAAAACTAATTCTACGATCTATTATATATCATGCAAAAAAAATGAACTGCATACTCTCATATATTTTGATAACTCATTTTTTTCTGCTTTGTTCATGACGTTATCATCATATACTTGGGTACACATGACCCTCATGGCTCATACACGAGACCGGCGTCGGCTCAGTACACGTGTTCTAAAACTGACTCGACTCGAAAATAACGGTTGAACCGACCGGTTCTGAATATAAAACCCTGACTCGAATCGTGGGTTTTACAATAATACTTGATGATGCTATGTAATTTCTCTAATGCTTTAATTAGTACTCGCGTAGGATATGTGGAACAGGTAACCACGACCCTTATTTAAATACTCGCTTCATCTTCATGTAACTAATATGAAGACGTAAGTCAATCACTTGAACTTACTAGCAAGAATATAATGTACGTAACAACATGCAACCTCAAACATGTAGTGGGGGTATGCTTCTTATACAATTGGGAGTGATTATCGCATTTTTAAAGTCACTCCTCATAGTCGTAAAGGAGGTTCTACTTCTGTTACATCTAGGGGTATTTATATAGGATTTCTTTAAGTTTAAGATCCATCTTTGTAGTATGAACTTTATACGCATTTTATGAAAACTAAGCCTGATGTCTGCCTTAAGCCTTTACGGAGTGTTGAGATCTGCTTTGGTAGAATCTATATGCGATACCCTAACGATTAACTTCAAAATTGTAATATCAGGAGTCGGTTCGTCCTTTCGGGCCGAATTGTTACACAAATAGTGCTAATTATTTTGGTATAGTGCTAATTATATATATAAACTTTAGTTTTATAGATAAATTCTTATTAAATAATAGGATAGACTATACTAAGCTAATATATTAGATAGAGATTCTGATTAATTTTTATTTTAAAGATAAATTCTAATTCAATGATAAAATATATTATAATAATTTTATTTTTATTTTATTATGATTGGTCAAATCCCTTACTTTTAATCATATTGACTTCTCCTTTTATTAATAAGATTAGAAATGTCATACGTTGATATGAATGGCGCCGTTGGTATGGTAATTCCTGTTAGACTCATTTGAAGACAGCGTTAGAAAAAACTTGACGTAATGCGACATCTCTAACAGCTATATTGGTCGGAAAAGGATGCATGCTTGAGCTTGCAATCAAGTTCAACACTAAAGAGATCAATAAAGGTCACATGAGAAGCATCTTTAGCAAAGGTTAGGAAGAGTATATAAGCCTTTCTGCTTTGTTGGTCTTTCTTTCTTTTCAGGTCCTGTATTTTTTTCAATGGGTATTGCTTGTTCATCTTCCCCTCCAAACAGTTGCAGAAACAACTCTAAACATTCCCAACACCATGGTGCAACAATTGCATGGTGCAGATATTTATGTATACATGGTAAGAACAGCAGAACCCATGATTTGAGATAAGGAAAGAATTAGTAACAGAAACACAGCATGAAATGCATGGACAGTTTATTGAGAGAAAAAAGAATGCAAATCTTTAAAGTTGACTTTTATCATCACTCATAAGTTAAAATGAGCTAAGCATATCATGTGCTACTTCATCAAATTTTAGGAGCATGCAAATGGGTACTTCGATTTTCTGCAACTAGTATTATCAAAAGCTCTTAAATCACTCTAGAAGCACTAAACAGGAGAAATAATTAACTTACCATACTCCCATGCATGTACATGCAGTAAGTTCGTAGCATTACAAAAAAATAAAAGGGTTTTTCTACGCTAGCTTAATAACAAGGGCATGACATTTACGTCTCCTTCGCATCAATTTTGGGAAAAAAAACTATAGATTTTATTTTATATTTAGATAAATTTTGAGGTAAATATATTTTTTTCCCACACTGCCCGAAACTTTTTCCACCACTTTTCAGGAGGGTAGAAAGGTTTTTCCATATTTTTATTTGCACAGAGAAAAAAGAGAAAAAAAGGCAAAAAACTAACACATGGTCACTTTTAAATATCTCCCGATATAAAATAAAATCTAGAGTTTTTTCTCCGCAATCAAAATTGGCGTAGAGAATAGTGTATTTTTCTCCATGGCAGTACTTGTAAAGTGTGGGAAAAAATCATTTTGTTTTGTAGTATACATTAAGATTCTATATACATTATTGAATGAAAATATCAAATATCAATAGTGTAATAATTTCCAAATCATTCTAATATGATAATAGGTCATTTTATAGATTATTTTAGTTGATTTTGATAAACACTTTTTTTCTAACAAATGAGCTCATGAAAGATAGCCCATCTTTCCATGTGTGATCTCCATCAAAGTTTCAAAACTCTTTTTAACTTCAAAGGCTCTTTTAACCGATTTTTTCGATATGAAAGTTAAACTCGACCAGATTCCCTATAAGCAAATATTTTGATTGACTTCATTTGACTCCCTGAGTTTAAGTAAATTAAGGAGTGTTTTATATATCAATTTTATATAACTTTTATTTGTTTGGATTAATAAACGTAAATGACTCTGAGTCAGCTTGTCAATCACTTCGAGCCAGCTTTGTTATATAGCTTACCTAGACGAGAGAAAAAAACAAAGAATCAAATATTTGCCTCTTTTACTTACCTCTTCCATTGATGGATCTCAAAGTCTGCCATCTAATATATGCACCACAGAAAACCACAAAACACCTTAGTTATTCCTCCCTTTATCTTTTGCTTTCCATATTACTCATATGATCGTTACCTTTGCTTGGCAATAGATCTTGGGATTGCTTGGAGTGCGGGCCTATTAATTCCTTGCAGCTTGTGACTGCATGGACGCAAGGAACAAAAGATAGTTGAAGATGAAGCTGGAGAACAATATCTTCTACCCAAAGAAGGCCAAGGATCAACTACTCCATTTGAGTTTGATAACCAAAGCTTCACAACTCAAAGCACTGCGCCAAAAACTCAAACCCATAATGGAACAAGAAATCTAACAAGAAGCCTCAATCAATACAACTGGAAGGTAAGAACACCTACAACTCCAATTTAGTTCGTGTTCTTATATGCCAAAGATTAAACTGGCTTGGAAGTTCATATTTTCATATCATGATTCTGGAACTCCCAATCTTGCTAGCACATGATCACCGTTTACGACTTACAACATTTAAGACTACTAATAGTATTGGACTAGTAGTTGTTACTGTTGTGTAGCAAAAAATTATAGATTGTGTAGATACTCTTATCACTTTGAAGGTAGAAGACTTGCAATTTATAATTTATTTCATAATTAATTGGTAGTGATATAATTTAAAAAAGTAGACTCATAACTAAACCTTGTTAGTCCTTGGAATTTAAATTCTTTAATGTTCTTGTTTTGATTGGTCATCACCAAACAATGTCATAACATCTATGCAAGAAAAGGACCCAGTAAACTAGATCAACCATTCACTACTACCACAGCTCCTACAATCAACAAGATCAGATCATCAAAGAAGGGCCGCTACAACCATGCAACCACAAGTTCACCATCAGCCTCAAAGCTCCAATGGCAACCACCAGGACGAGTTCCAATTAAAGGACACACACCCCCACCTGGGAGAGAGATGGCCAATGGGAACTGGGTTGATGACTAGTGACAAGTACACCAGCACCTACGACCTTGTAGAACAAGTGCAGTACCTCTACGTCCGCATTGTCAAGGCCAAGGACCTCCCCCAAGCTCCATCACCGGCGGCTGCGACCCATATGTGGAGGTGAAGGTCGGCAACTACAAGGGCACCACCAAGCACTTTGAGAAGAAGCACAACCCAGAATGGAAGCAGGTGTTTGCCTTCTCCAAGGACAGAATCCAATCCACCACGTTGGAGGTCTTCGTCAAGGACAAGGAGATGGTGATGAGGGATGAATACCTCGGGAAGGTGGTGTTCGACCTCAACGAGGTGCCGACCAGAGTTCCACCGGATAGTCCCCTGGCTCCACAGTGGTACCGGTTGGAAGATAGGAGAGGGGGCAAAGTGAGAGGTGAAATCATGGTGGCGGTGTGGATGGGTACGCAGGCCGACGAGGCCTTCCCGAAGCTTGGCATGCGGATGCTGCTTCGGTTCACGGTGAAGGTTTGTTCAACACAAGATCAAAGGTGTATGTCTCTCCAAAGCTATGGTAGTGATGCAGTTCACCATCTGACTTCTATTTCATGGGTCTTATATTATTCAGATTGTGCAATGGCTAATGATGTTTATTTATCAAATTGATAATCTTAATGAATTTATGGTAGATTTTCTATTTGTCTGAAAAATTTTCAAAAGTACCTTAAATATGAGGTTCAATTTATAATTAAATTCCAATTAATTACATAAGGCTAGTAGGCATGAGAGCCAAAATCTCCTGTGGCAGAAAGAGATTTTGGTGATTCTCATGCCCACCAACCAAATTTCATAAACAAATTCCAAAAATTTCTAAAATTGAAAAACCACTAAATTTAGGAATCGGGTCATTTTTTAGGTTTGGTGAAGTTTTTGTTAACATTGTCCGAGGCTGAATACAAATAGGAATTCGTCCTAGGAAAGTTGGGTTTTAGTGAATTGAGTCGATAGTTGAGAGCCTAGTTCATTTTTATCTTATTTATTTACGGTTTTCTTTAATTTTCAGTGTATTTATTATTATGATGCAGATTGAAATTAGTCTTGTCTGTTGTGGAAATAAACTACATCAAATTTATATAATTATTGATGACCTTCCTAAGAAACATTATCAGCCTTATGTAATTAACAACAATTTATTTGTAAATTTTGGAACTAATGTTTAGTATGAAAATTTGTTAACAGACTTCTTCCTTATAAAAATTTAGGTTTTGATCAATTGAGATAACAACCAAGAGCCTAGTTTATTTTCCTCTTCTTGATTTTTAGCTTTCTTTAATTTTCGTCGTATTTCTTTTCATAATCTAGATTGATTTCTTTTCTACCTTGCAACATTTGCATCGCAGGTATGTCAGAGTGAATGTGATTGAAGCTCAAGACATACAACCAAGTGAGAGGGGAGATTACCAGAGGCCTTCGTCAAAGCTCAAGTTGGGCCCCAAGTCCTCAAAACCAAGCTCAGCTCTGCAAGAACCATGAACCCAATGTGGAATGAGGACCTGGTGTTTGTGGCAGCGGAGCCTTTTGAGGAGCAGCTGGTGCTGACTGTGGAAGACAGAGTTCACCCATCCAAAGATGAGGTCCTGGGCAGGATCACTCTCCCACTCTCCATCTTTGAGAAGAGGTTGGACCACAGACCAGTCCATTCTCGCTGGTTCAACCTTGAGAAATTTGGGTTTGGAGTGTTTGAGGGTGATATGAGGAAGGAGCTCCGGTTCTCAAGCAGGGTGCACCTCAGAGTCTGCTTGGAAGGAGCCTACCATGTCCTTGATGAGTCCACCATGTACATCAGTGACCAGAGGCCAACTGCTCGCCAACTATGGAAGCAACCGGTTGGGATTCTTGAGGTTGGCATTCTCAGTGCGCAAGACCTCCTACCCATGAAAATGAAGAGCGGCCGAGGCACCACCGATGCATACTGTGTGGCGAAGTTTGCGCAGAAATGGGTCAGAACAAGAACAATCATGGATAGCTTCACTCCCAAGTGGAATGAGCAATACACATGGGAGGTGTATGATCCTTGCACAGTGATCACCTTAGGAGTCTTTGACAACAACCATCTTGGAGTAGGTGAAAAACCCACAAATGCTAGAGACTCTCGGATTGGGAAGGTGAGGATCCGGCTCTCAACGTTGGAGTCCAACCGCATCTACACACACTCCTATCCTCTACTTGTTCTTCACCCAACCGGGGTGAAGAAGATGGGAGAGCTCCAACTAGCAATCCGATTCACCTGCCTATCACTAGCCAGCATGATATACGTGTATGGCCACCCTCTCCTCCCCAAGATGCACTACATCCACCCGTTCACAATCAACCAGCTAGACAACCTGAGGTACCAGGCCATGAACATTGTTGCCACAAGGCTAGGCAGAGCAGAGCCACCGCTGAGGAAAGAGGTGGTTGAGTACATGCTTGATGTCGATTCCCACATGTGGAGCATGCGCCGGAGCAAAGCCAACTTCTTCCGAATCATGTCCCTGCTCTCCGGCATGATCTCGATTGGGACATGGTTCGGTGAGGTCAGGCATTGGAGGAACTCCATCACCACCGTCCTAGTCCACATCCTCTTCCTCATTTTGGTTTGGTACCCAGAACTGATCCTCCCCACAATCTTGCTCTACATGTTCTTGATTGGACTATGGAACTACAGATTCCGGCCTAAGCACCCTCCCCACATGGACACCAGGCTTTCCTGGGCAGAGGCCGATGCACCCAGATGAGCTTGATGAAGAATTCGACACATTCCCAACCTCAAGAACTCATGATGTGGTGAGAATGAGATATGATAGGTTGAGGAGTGTGGCAGGTAGGATACAAACAGTGGTTGGGGACATTGCAACACAAGGGGAGAGGATTCAATCGCTTCTGAGTTGGAGAGACCCGAGAGCGACCAGTTTGTTCATTTTGTTCTGTCTGTGTGCGTCGGTTGTGTTGTATGTGACACCGTTTAGAGTGATTGTGTTGGTTGCGGGTCTGTACATACTTCGCCATCCCAGGTTCCGGACCAAGCTGCCATCGGTGCCCAGCAACTTCTTCAAGCGTCTACCTAGTAGAACTGATAGCTTGCTTTGATGAATGTTTGCACTTCGGTATGTTGCATGCATTGGAGTTTTTTCTCTCTGAACAAATAAGTGGGAAATGCAGAACTTAATTTCTTGGAGTTGGGTAATTATGGTTTAATGCAAGATAATATTTCTGAAAATCTGTTTTTTGTTATGTGATGTAGTGCTAAAGGTCTTGTGAACAATAATAGAAGCCCAATGGCCGATAGAATATCCACACCTGGGAAATTTGCTCCAGTTAATAAAAGGTGAATTTGATATTAATTTAAAAATTAAAAATAGGGGAATCAGATAATTAAAATATAAAAAAATATAATAAAAATAGGGGAATCAATTAATTTTAATTTTTTTAAAAATAATAATAAAAATATCTTTTACGGTAAAGAGTGGAAGGTCGCGGGTCATACTTGGCTAACTTTAATTTTTAATTTGTTATTAATAAAAATCTGTTTAATTGTATTAAAAAATTAAATAATTATAATTAAATAAAATATATATTTAAAATCAATCACAATTTATATTTAAGATATAAAATTATTTAATTTATCTCAATATTTAATAAAAATTTATATATATAAAATTAAAATTTATCTAGTACAATGACAATCTTTCCTGGTTTAAATAATGGCTCTTGTAAGGAGATTTGGGTTGCCATCGCCGAAGGATTCCGACCCTTGGAGCAACAAATAAGGAAGGAAAAGGAGCTGTGCCCGGTCGATGGGCTTCTCTGCTTTGGGAAGAAGGTTTTGGAGGGTTAAAGGTGGCTTTGGTTCTTGGTTTGAGAGGAGATAGATTGAGAGATTGTAAAAACAATGTTGATCTTTCTCAACCATGGAGAGGAGAACAAATCTACGGGGAGAAATATCAAAATTATTTTTTTAATCTCTCAATCTGTCTCCCTCTCAAAGTTAGCAGCAAAGCCGCCTCCAGCCCTCCAAAACACTCTTCCTTGTAATAAATTAGGTTGTAATGAAAAAAATCCTTAAAAATAATTTAAATATCCCAAGAATCCACTCATGGATCCTCAACCTAGGTCGGGCCCATGTTCCACGGTTGCTCAAGCACTGCCAGAACGTGCTTGGGCGTCGAGGCCCGACATTGAGACGACGCTTGATGGCTTCATCTTCCTTCGTTTCCTCCTTATTTGCTACTGGAAGGGAAATATGAATGGTGTGATTGGTGGTGACGCTAGCATAAAAATCTCCTCTTGATAGGTGCATAAGACCTTATAGTTGATTGTTTCCTACTCCACTTTCCTATCCCATATGCTTAAGGGCATGCCTTTCCTTTCTTCAATGGGCATCACTTGTACACGTCAAGTAAATCAAGAGTCTCTTTCACAGGTTCACACGCAAAGCCAAAAAAACTCACGCACTCTAACTCCCTAGACGTATACAATCACTTACAAGCAAGACCTATTCTTCTCCCAAATTCTCTTAAAAGCCATAGAGCAATTCACCTTCACACCTCGGAGGTAAGCAAACAAACAGACATTTTTTATAACAACCTGGCCCAAAATATAACGTAATCGGTAAAATTACTTCTGTAAAAGCAGTTAACCAAATTAAAAATCTATAGTCTATTCTCACTTATAAACAAGATTTTATCCTAATAGGTATTAGATGTGACACTAAGTCGAGGGATCTCACAATTCACCTACTTTAGAAAATTTTGTCACTAAAATTCCTACACTTGGCCCATTGCTAGCCTCAGCACATATCATTCTTTGGCCCGTGACCGGCACCCTTAGCCAATATCCCTAACTTAACCACCCATCTAATATGGAACCAGGTTACTCTGATCTCAGTTGTAAAAATCGACTAATTCCACTCGGAATCGGCCGATTTAAATCGGATCGGAGGGTTTCCGATTCAAAAAATCAGCTAAATCGGTCTTCATGCAAATCGGTTCGTGAATTAGCTGATTTGAGCTGATTCTGCCCAATTCGAGCCGATTCTGGAATTGATCTAAATCGACCAATTCCAAACGACGGCAATAAACCAGGCAGGGGAGGACCAAGCGGTGACGACGAGTGGCGAGGGCGGTGACTGGGAGACGAGGAGGCTGGGTGGGGGGCATGGGAAAGAGGATCTAGAGGGGCGGAAAGGGGTGGCAATGCTGGGCGGCGGTGGACAATCGAGCCCACGCGGTAGACGACCGAGACGTGAGCGGTGGACGGCGAGACATGAGCGGTGGACGATTGGGCCAGCGCGGAAGGGGGTGGCAGTGCGGGGGCGGGGCGAGGGACGCAGGGCAAGGTTGGGGGCACAGGCGAGGGAGGGGGCACGGGGGCGAGGTGCTAGGCGGGGTGGGGCGGGGCCGGCGAGGAGAGGCAAGGTCGAGCAACGGCAGTGGGGAGGGACGGGGGCGGGGCTGGCAAAGGGGGTGCAGTGGGCGGCGGCGGCGGGTGTGGGAGAGAACAGGGGGAAAACAATAACGAAATAGTCTTGACATTCTCATAATTAAAACTTGACTTGAATCTGACTCGAATCAAAAATAATAACTAATTCTAAATAATTTAAAAAAAAATCCAAAAAATATGAAAAAATATCATAAAAGATAATACATATCATATTATCAAAATGACATATTCTATAACTAATAACCCACTGATTTCCGTGGTTAGTGTATGGTATGGTGTAAGTTGCCTGGCCTTGGCCTCCTTCAGCCTGTTTAGATGTTGCCTGCCCAGGCTTTCATGTTTGGTTCATTCGAGTCGTATATAGTTAGGTGTTAGGACAGTGTCCCTCGCGTATCTTTTGTTTGCTTGTTGTATGTTTGATAACCCTTTCGGGCCGTCCTAACCCTCTTTGAGACCTACAGTGCAATTCTTAAGGTGGGCTAGATTGCCTTAAGGTAAAAACCCTTCCTCCTTGCCCCGACTTTGCTTCCCCACAGCATGTTCCGCTTGCCCTACTACTTGCCATGTTGCTCCACCCTACACATCTGCTTGGCCACACTGCCTCCATCACAACTATAACATAGTTGCAAAAATCGGCCGATTCTGAGTGGAATCAGCTGATTTAAATTGGATCGGAGGAATTCCGATTCAAAAAAGCATGTAAATCAATCATGCTAAAAATCGGTCCATATATTGGCTAATTTGAGTCAATTTCACCCTATTTGAGCCAATTCAGGAGGGCGGCCGGGAAAGACTAGATGGCAAGGGCGAGCAACAAGGGCTGCAACGGGGGTGGGGGGGTGTGAGTTTGATTCTAGACCTAATAAATTTATTAATAATATATATAATCATATTACTTGCATTAAAGTTGGTTAGTTAATAATACATACTTAATATATGACATCTAAATATTTTCAATTTATGATTTCTACATAATCTAGAATTTCTATTTAGTTATTTATTGTTAGGACAGAATTAAATAATGATTCTTTCTGAGTTAAAATCTTTCAAAGTGATAAATTTGATTTAAATATTAAAATATTTGTCAAATTAAAATCCTTATAATTTATTAACAACTTAAGACCTGTCTAATTAAGATTTTTACTTATTTTAATATTACACTAAAGTTATTTTTAATAATATAACCACTGTATTCTAAAAACAAATTATAGAATCTTTGTTACAAGTTAGATAGATATTCGCTATTTTTATTTTAAAAAATATTATTTAGTCATGAACTGATCATGAGTTGTGAGCAATATATGTTTTCATGAACTGATCATGGTCTGTGTGCAATAGTATGCTTTCAAGTGGTAGATTTATGGCTTGGTTAGAAGGTTCAGAAAATTGATTGGTTAACATCAAGATCATTGATTTGCACCTGTTAGTAAACAAAAGAGATGATGTTTGGAGTTGTATAAACAAAATGATGTATGGAGTTGTACAACACTGATCTGTTTCTTACCTTTCATTGTCAATAGTCTCATCCTCTATGAAATAGTTTACCTCTTAAGGTACTGCTTGACAAAAGAAGTGTTCTGGACATCCACAAGATGCAACATGCAAGAGATGTATTTGATCACCTCCGAGGGTCTAGTTGGCAAATTAGAGATAGGAGAATTACGGCACAAATAAGTTGCAACATGGCATACTAAGATGCATTCATCAACACTCCAACCTAAGTCTCCATGGAAACCATAATTTTGGAACGCCCCCTCACCTCCGCGGCTGTAAAGCTGCCTGTACTCAATTGGGTCCTTGCAGTTGATCACATTTCTCTTGATCCCCTTGCGGATGAAATCCAAGAGCTCCCGCTCAATGCTTATAATCTTGGTGTGGTACCTCTTCTCCCACATCTCCTACGGCCTGACAAACTGGCAATCACTTTCCAATATCGCATAGAAGGAGATCAGTGTAGCAGAACCGTATGAGATTGTATAGCCCCATGGAATTCGACCACCGTGCTCTCTTAGGCGGATGGAAGAAGAAAACTTTCTCGAAAACTGCTAGCAGTCCAGCATATCCCAGTTTTGTGATCCAGACCATGGTCAGGTCTGAGAGGATCATCATGCTAAAGGCATACATCTCAATTATGATAGCACCACCCAATAGAGCATAGCTTACAACAATGTCAGTTGGTTCATACCCATCTTTATTTGTAGCAAAGATGAACAATAGGAGGGCAAGAGCTACCTACAGACATGAAGCTGATCGGTCGAAAAATGCAGCCTTTAAGAGAATGTATATCATAAAAGAGATTGAGCTCAATTCCAATGACATTGAAGACCTGATCAGTTGATCTGTTGAAGAAGAACCTCTGGCTCTCACGCAGTTCTTCATAACCCAAGATGAGATCGAAGTAGAGTCGAAGGAATATTTTGAAGAATCGATATGCCTCAGTCAGAACCTGTTCATCACTAATGCTCACTTCTTTGTTATCTATTGGTGCCTCTAGTACAGGATCAAATTCCTCAAGCTCCAAGTTTGCAGGGATCCCTCCACTGGGGAATGCATAGAACTTCACCAAATTGAAGTAGTTCTCATCTGCTTCTGTGGATGCCAGCAGCACATCTTTAAAATGTTCCTTGCTAGCATACCTCAGTGCCCAAGTCCTCTCCCCATATTTGATCAGTCCAGCAATGAACACAAGGCAAGAAGGTGATACCAGCCTAATGGTGGTTAAACAACGGATGAAAGAATATATTGATAGAAAGACATGGGATGCAAGAGTGAGGAAATGCCTTCTCCAGAGCTCGTTGTCTTCGAAAGAGAAAGCAGCAGCAATGAACACAAGGCAAGAAGGTGCTACCAGCCTAATGGTAATTAAACAACGGATGAAAGAATATATTGATAGAAAGACATGGGATGCAAGAGTGAGGAAATGCCTTGTCCAGAGCTCGTTGTCTTCTAAAGAGAAAGCAGCAATAGTGTCAGGGCCACCAAGATGTAGCAAGAGGAATGGTGCCCAGAAGCCAAGGAGGTCATCATTGTTCTTCTTGCTGGACTTAGAGTCATTCTCTGTGTCAGAGACATGGCTCAAGGCAAAGATAGCCATGCTATCAGCAAGCAGGTAGGCAACCCAAAGGATGAAGATGAGGAGTGCATTGCTCATTCGTTTTCTATGGCGGGCAAATAGGATGAGAGTGAATTGTATGATAAGGCTCACAACAGCAGTATATTGGGTCTTTCAGTCTAAGATTCCAAATATTGTTCTATGCAGTTGGTAGGCATACAATCATTCATACTTTTAGACAACTGAAGACCCGTTTCATCAGCTTCTAACACTAAATGATGCTTTTGGGAGTCTACAAGTTCCACAGTGGGATCATTAATGGAATGGTTTCACATGTTCTAACCTTTGTGTTCATCTCTTGGGCATTATTTTGTTTCTGAAGGCCATCGAATTGCGGTGGAGTGGAAGGCGCTGTCAGTGGCATGGACTTCATCATATTAGGAAGCCATCCATAACCTACACATAATAGAACAAACAATTAATCATATTGATGATAGACAGTTGTTTGTATAAAAGAAAATGGTAAAAAGCACAGTAAGCATGGCCATCCAGGGTATACCAAGCTACTGACTCATTCCTTTGAGACCTACTAGAATCTACTCAACTGAACAGCTCATCATCAAATTAAAACATTATGATTTTATCACTAGCAAGGAATAGATATGACAGCTCAAGATAGAGAGGACCATTCCCAAAAACCAATACAAGAAAGAATTGTAAAGAAGTTATTAGTTCACAAAATTAACAATGTAAGATGAGATGACAACTTTAGTGGCCATTGATTGAAAGTGTAGCAGCAAACAAGTTCAAACCTCAGGCGAAATACACTAGGACATCCAATAGCAGAATGTACATCAGCAACAGTAGACAGAGTATCACTTGTCCATTTTTGATACGTTGATAAGTCTTCCAGCTGAATGGTTTACGGAAGCAGAGCCAGTTCTCCAGAAATTTTGATGGAAGAATTTCCCCATTTCTGATTTTAAGTGATCTAACACTGATGAAATTTTCTAGCGAGCACTAAGTGTCAACTCCAAATGTGAATTATGTTCATCCTGTGAAAGAAATTATGAAAAGGTAAATTGCATGCAAGTGAAAATTAAAAATTTTCTGATGGAAAACAATAAAATTTTTGCACTCTTCCAGTTCTCATCTTATCCAATGCCCTTCGAGTGTCCTCATCCATTGGATGTTAAAGCGAACCACAAGTAGACAATGCAAGCCAATTTACAGGCTATGAATCTTAATAATGTTTAATTTAAAATATCTGAAACGCATAATAACAATCACAAAACAATAACAAAACAATAACTAACAATGACAAAACAATTAGGCATGAAAATATCTTACACCGTTTCCTCCATAATAAAAACGATTTGCATATTTGTAAAAACTAGTGTGAACATTGTTTCGAAAATAGACCATTACCTGCTTTTACAGTGTCATAGTCAGTGCAACTTATATTTATGCTGCGTTTCAAGGAAGAAGCACCTTTTGCAGGCAAAATTTTTTGCATGCTCTCTGTCCATCCACAAATAACAGTTTTGTTGGCTGCATATCATTCCACGTGATTTACTGACAAGAGAAAAGGTTGTGGCCGCAGATAACAAAGAACAGTCATCTCCTTGTGAAGGTCGCTTCTTTTATTTCTTCTTCTATCTTTCATAAGCTGGTGCTCCTTCAGAGGTTAAAAAAAAGCATTTATAGGCCTAAATAATATTGAAGTGATGGCAAAACATGTACAGAAAAAAGGCAATAAGTAAAATGCAATGACATAAGTTAGCAGAAAACTTACCAAAGCCTCCAGAAACATCTTAAACCTTCATGGCTTTTAAGTGCAATTTTGATGCTGTACAGCTGTGCTTTTCGAGTAGAGACACCTGCCACAGAGGTTCGGAATTTTAAACTTAGTTGTAAAATTGAATGTCAAAAACCATTTAAAAACCAAAAGTCCATAAATTTAATTCCTTCTAAATGAAGAGTCGGAAATACACCTGATACAAAAAAGTGTCAACTGAATTTCGCAAACTTATTTTTCAATGTTGCACTGCAAAATGGGTGTAACTCACCATTGATCTGGCACAACCTAAAACATGAGGCATAATAATAATATTTCTATTTTATTGAACCCTTTTATCGATACTCATAGATAAATAGATTCTTGATAATCAATAAATCTCGTATGAAATAAATTGCATGAGAGCATAAACCCAAAATGTCAAACATGTGACAGCTTGATCATCCGTAAGCATGCCCAAAATAAAAACAAAGAAGTTGTTAAAAAAATCACTATCTAAGCATTGCTGCAATCGTATTCTTAGATTTTTTGTGCTCGGGCTAAAACCAGTATCTAATAGCTCGTTCGTGCATCTACTAAAGCAGCCGTAACAACGCTAGACCTGCATATGAAGTTGAAATATGCTGTAAAAGAGAATTTTCAATTCAGAAAATTCCTTCAGGAATACAACAAACAAGTACAAACACAGAAAATCGAAAATTTTAAGTTGCCGGATAATATGACACATTCTAAAAAATAAAGCTAATTTATTAGAATTTATTTTTAGAACTGCAATTAAGAATATAAAAAACTTCTATACTATATACAAAGTTTGTGGAACGAGAAAGAAGACCACAATGCCCAACAATAAATTTATCACTTGCACGTGCAAGCACAGAAAAAACTAGCAAACCCGTAAGTGGAATTCCTTTCATAACATGGTACAAATACCAGTGGCATGTCGTCTATTGCCATCAGCAGAACCAATGTTACATAACAAAATTTGTAAAAGGAGAGAACACCACAATGCCCCAACAATGAACATCACATCTTCTCCATGTGCAAGCACAATACTAAAACGACTAACAGTACAACCTTAAGCAGAATTCTCCTAAAAATAAAGTATCAATGGCATGTTGCGTTGCCATCAGTATGATTTAATGTTACAAAAAAATATAT
>JAURVB010011517.1:0-40672 GCA_033002965.1 Piper betle | reverse complement strand
GGGTTGTGCCATTTCTATCCTACTTAGTGTATTAAATTGATCTATATTTGCTAATTGATCTATATCCTTATTAATAACTCTTATTGAATCTTTTAATTTTAATCCACTTAACCTAGTTACTAATTTTTCAATAAATTCATCACTTAAATTTTTATTTTTGTTTTACATGGTTTAATGTAATTGGCGGTTTAATTAAAGTGGGTGTTGAGTGGACAATCTATCAATACTTTCTCTTTTCCTTTATCCTTAATGCAACATTTGTCTTCGGTCTGCAGACTGAAATTAGTGTTGCTAGGGTTTGTAAATAGTAAATGTGTATGGTTGTTTTGTTTAATAATGGCTGTATATATCTTCGGGTATATTTCTTGTCAATTGTAACATAAGAAGTGGCCTTCTATTGATCTACATATTTAGTATTTCCTACCGGAGGATGTTTGCTAGTGGTCACTAAATCCATCTGGCGTAATCCCAATTTACATTTACTCTAGCAGTAGCCTGTGCGTACTGCATTCTATAAAAGGGAATTTATTTTCCAATAGTTGTTAGATAGTGATAATATTCTTTTAATTGTTACATCTGAACTGTAATTGAGTATGATTTTGAAAATGCCATTCTCTAAGCTTTTTATGTTTATCTAACATAAATTCTTTTGAGACACTTTTCTCTATTAGGTATATGTTTGTACATATTTATTTTTAAATTCATTTCGGATAGGGTAGGTTCCACTCGTATTGTAATCCATGAGGTGTTTGTTGTTCAGAAAGCTATATATGCCCTTTATGCTAGAAGTACTTTCATTTGAATCTGGAGTTCCAAGTCGATAAGAAACTGCTAGGTTCTCGCTAAAACAATTTCTACATTACCAGGCTGGGTTTCAGTTGTGTGTTTAGTTGTTCTTTTTATTACTTTAGGAGGTGCTATATTGTCTAATTTCCAAGAATTTGGTGATGGCTAATTTCATTCCATCTGGTTGTCTTGAGGAATAGTTATATTGCTTTTGTTGATATCTGTTTGGAATAGCGTACGCTTTACCTTTGTGACTTTCTGTCCATGGTTTTAAAACATATTCTATAAATAACACGTAAGTTTATAGGTTTGGGTAGCATATATGCATATGTGAGAGTGGGTTTCGATGTTGCCGCAGCATAGCTTCTGGATGGTTGTTACTTCACTGTTGATTTTGTAAAACCCGTGACTCGAGTCAGGGTTTTACGTTACCGAACCAGTCGGTTCGACCGTCGGTTCGAGTCGAGTCAGTTTCATGAACCGCGTGCTGAGCCGAGGCCAGCCGTGAGTTATGAGCGATGAGAGTCAGGTGTACCTGAATATATGATGATAACGTCGAGAAGATGGTGAGAAATGAGTTATCAGAATATATGAAAGTATGCAGTATTTTTTTTCTTTTTATATGTTTGATCGTAGAAATAGTTTTAGGCCGAATGACGCGTTAGGACGCGTTGGATTATATTCGGGTGGGTTATTAGTTATAGAGCATGCCATTTGGATGTTGTTGTGTTTGTTTTATTTTATGGAATTTTTCCATATTTTTCTAGATTTTTTTAGAATTTATTACGAACTAGATATTATTTTGACTCGAGTAGGAATCGAGTCAATACTTATTTACGAAACTGCCATTGAGGGTACTTCTTCTCCCTCCCGACACTTACCTCACCCCAAACCCTCGCCGCGCCACTACGGTCGTGCTGCCGCCGCCGCCGCCGATGCCGCACTGCCGCCGATCAACGCCGCCCCGCCCCGCCGTGCAGTCGCCGTGCCGCCACGACCAACCCCAGCCACCGATCTCGCCGCCACGACGCCGGAATCGCCCCACGAAACCACCTCGGCCGTCGCCACTCCGAGCCGGATTTCGCCGCCGTCCAGGCCGCGCCGCCGCCGCTGTGGCCCTGACGACCACCCCCTCGCCGTCGCCGACGTTTCCCCCATCATCCCGACCGCCGTCGAGGCCGGCCGCAGCCCCGATCGGAGCACGCCGCCACCGCCGCCCATTTTCGACACCGCCGTCGACGGCCATCGCCGCCTCGGCTGCCTTGTTTGACACCACCATCGGACCAAGCTCGTCGAGCTGGTGCCGATAGACCCCCTGATTGCCCCGTCCCGAATCATCGCCGGAAAACCGTCGGAATCCGCCGGAAAACCGCCGACACTCGCCGGAAAACCGGGCCGAAAAATTGGATTTGTGGGAAATTCGCCGGATCATCCGCCGAACGCACCTGGTCCGATCTGATCGGACTTCGGACGCCGCTAGGTGCCGAATTCGAGTTTCGAGCCACGAAACGGAAACCCTAGCCGTCGCCGATTTTCGACGACGCGAGGTATAATTTATTTTAATTTAATTATTTGAAAGTATTGATTTATTAGAACTGCATGCTAGGATTGGTGAATTGTATGTTATAATAATATATATAAATGTAGATTTGATTAAGGATAAAATATGAAATTGTTTGATTGAGTGGTGTTAAAAATGAAGGCTAAGAAATTAATTAGGGTAACTAGGCGATGATCATGATCTAATGCAAATTAGCCTAAGTAGGCTTGCTAGAATTGATATAGGTTGATGTGTGTTGATTGATGCGTGATTGTGTTGAGTGTGTGTGCATGCTATAGGATGTGTGATTCATCATGCGGGCGTTAGTTTTTAGCTTGATTGTGTAGGTACGGTGTAGGAGCTCGCCGCCTAGGCGCGTGGACCCGTTTGGAGCTTCTACCAGGTCCGTTTAGGACTCGTTCTCTGTTTTTACGCTACTCCATTGTGTATTTGATTTATCATGTGCAGGACGAGTTAAGTGGCGTTTATCGGATCCCACTTAACTCGGGCCATTTAGCCAACAGTTCTTTTTCGGACTAATAACCCTCGAGGATGAGATCCCTCGAGTTTGTTTTAGAACTTCAGATCCAGCTCAAGTTGCCTTCGGGCCTATTGTATAAATCCCAACCCAGGCCTATATATATATAGTTTTCGTGTTTTCGGTGAGAGATGGAATGAGGGTTACTTGCGGCCACGTCTTCAGATAGGGCGTGTGCCTAGAAGAGCGGGCTCTGGAGCTGGGGAGAACCCACTTCGTTCCCGAAGGATCCGGACAACTCCACCTTTGAGTTCCTCAAACCCGGAGAAGTGTGGAGGTTTACGGGTACTGCAATGCAGCGCATGTCTAGACTTGTGGTTCAAAGGGTACTGAAGGCGACTGCCTGAGAGTGCTCGGCCTTTGTGCTCAAGGCCAGGAGTAATATGGAAGGTGCAGAGGGCAGTAAGGAATGAAATTTGATGCGAGAAGCGATAGAGAAATGGCCAAGGTATGAGAATGAGAAAGATAGGGGACGCTGTCGACCCGACGGCGACGGCTCCCGTATGTGCCCTGATGAGAGTTCTTGAGGAAGTATAAGGTTTTGATTCAACAGGAGAGTTTGCTCTCCTGTGCCAGATTGATATTAGTTATTTTCCGGGCCGGTAACACTCGTTACTGACGGTTTTTCTATATATATGTAGGTGAGGAATGAGAGCGATGAAAGCTGTCGGGACTGCGGAGGAGCAGCACGGAACCGCGCACACATGTACCTGCCGCGTGTAACGTATGTATAATGATGGTGTGTTATTGTTATGTAAATGATAATTTTGATGTGTTTGCTTGAATGAATTACTTGTTATGAAACGAACTGATAAATATGAATGAGTAGGGAGCCTTGGAGTTCAGACTCGGCTCGGGTGAAAATGAATGAGATAATGATTTAATGTCATGGTAGATTATTATGTGTTATCGTATTTTCATAAAATAGTATATACATATATATATATATATATACATTTCTTTTGGTTTCTCATTTATTGTTTTGTCTTGTCTTTGCTTGCACGTCATAGTCATGCATGTAGGACTACGTTAGAACCCAATCGTTCCCATTCATGCATCTCATGTTTGCATCTCCATCTTAAAACGCCGAGAGCAGATCCTGGACGGCTTAACCGAACCCAGTAGATTAGCGAACGGTTCGGTCGCCGGTGACATTTCCGGGTCGGTTCACGGGTGAGCCGAAACGGGGTGTTACAGATTTAACCGTTGAAAATTCATCCGACAATCAATAAATAATGGCTATGCTTTTAGGCTCTCCCTCCCCTTTGCTGCCCCGCCTCACCCCTGGCACCAATTCCCTCTCCTAGCTCAACACCCACGCAGGCTCTCCCTCCCCTTTGCTGCTCCGCCTCACCCCTCGCACCAACGCCCTTCCTGGCTCAACACCCGCGCACTAGAGTTCATCCCCCAGAATGCGAACTACTAGCACCACACTCCCACACTCGTGCTTTAGGCTCTCCCTCCCCTTTGCCACCTCGGCTCTCCCTCCCCTTTGCCGCCCCGCCTCACCCCTGGCACCAACGCCCTCTCTAGCTCAACACCCGCGCACCGGAGTTCATCCCCCAAAATGCAAACTACTAGCACCACACTCCCACACCCGTGCCGTGGTGGTGGCGTTGGTGGTGGTGGCATTGGTGCACTTCTTCCTGGTAGCACTGGCGGCCGATGATTGCTAGGTTGGCCCTGCCAAAGAGCAGCGCTAGCCAAGACGGTTTCAACCAAAGGTTGCTTTTTTGGGGGATTTTTTGAGGTGATTTTGTTAGGGTTTGGAGTTGTAAAGGATCTTGCGATGTGAGGGGCGGGATTGCAGGTTATACACAAGCACAATGGCAATCGATGATGTTGCCTGGGTGGTGACCGGAGGAGTGACCAGTTGTGGTGGTCCCAAAGTGAGCACTGTTTACGACAGAGGTCAAACGTCAGGTTTGGCAACTGGCACAGACCTTTTGAGGCCCTCGTGGTTTTGTCGTCTCTTCTTCCGATGAAGCCGGCAGAGGCGCGGTGGAGCAATCTGGATCGGTTGTTGGAGGCGAACACCCCGTCCTTCCTGGTGAAGTTCCCACTTGAGGTTTGTTTCCCTGTTTTTGGGGTTTTTGGTGTTTGGGTTTTGTGTTTATGGGCAACCTTGGTGTTTTGTTCTTGTTTTGACAAATGATGGCAAGGGGTGTGGATGATGATTGGAATGCCAAAGTCTATTTCTATCTTCGAGACTTGTGGGAGTCTTTTTGAGAGTGGAGTGCATATGGTGCCGGCGTGTCAGTTGTTTTGAATGAGAAAGAGTAGGTTGTACAGTACTATGTGCCATATCTCTCCGGTATACAGATTTACGATGTCTTTTGGCTTCGGATCAATCTAGGTAATATTCTTTGGAGGATGACATTGTTAAATTTTGGTTCTTCAAATAATGTTTCTTGACTTGATTGATGCTGAGTTGATGATTCTATTCAATATTTGTATTTGATGTTTTGATCATAAATATTCGTGTATGAACTGGTGATTGATTAGTAGCTGCCCTTGGTACATACAATCATATGTATGGTTGGAGTTGAATTTGCTAACAGGTTGGAAGAGAGCCATTGTTTTCGTATAATGCGTAATAAGCCAATGCAAGCTATGCAATTGGGAGATGATGGTAAATTGGGTAGTGCGGTCGGTGGCGTCGAAAAAGCTCTGTGGTCGGCAGCGTTAATCGAGGTGAAGCCAATGGTGGAGGTGGGGGGTGGAGGTGGAGGTGGAGGAGGGGTGGATTGCATGGTGGGTTGAAGCCGCCAGGAGGAAACAGAGGGAAGCGGGAGACAAAGGAAGCTTTGTGGTTGGCGGCGTTGAAAAGTTGTAGCGCAACCAACTTTGCCAGCGTTGGTTGTATCGATTGAGGCGATGCCAATTAGGGAGGTGGTGGTAGAGGAGGGGGTGGACTGTGCAGTGTGCTTGGAGGGGCTGGTGGGGGCGGCCAAGGAGATGTCATGCTGTCACCGGTACCACCAAGAGTGCTTAGAGGGGGTGGTGGGCCGCAGGTGGCTAAGGGGATGGAGGGGCAGGGGATATCGGCGAGCCTCCAACAGTGCAATGTGCGGCAGGTGGTGGCCAACAAGAAGTGGTCTTGACCAGCAGAGGGGTTCATGAATAGCGTGAAGAAGGGGGTGGTGGGGCGGCCAAGGAGATGTCGTGCCGGCACCACCATTACCACCAAGAGTGCTTGGAGGGGGTGGTGGGCCACGGGCAGTGAAGGGGAAGAAGGGGTGGTGGATATTGGTGAGCCCCCGGCCGTGCAGCATGCGGTAGGTGGTGTCCAACAAGAAGCAGCCACAACTGGTGGAGAGTTCGTGAACAGCATGAAGACGCTCCATTGCTGGGAGATTTGCTCCAAGAGGGATCAGGCTTTCAGTATGAGCAACGCGCCAGCAAGCGGTTCTGCAACATCTAGCTCTAGGTGAATCGCTGGCGGGAAACAGAGGTTCATTCTGTACTGTAGCATATCCATCTTGGCTGTGCTGCAGCTTTTTCTAATCGTTGAATTCTACCCAATGGCTGCAAATCAAATCTGCCAGAAAGAGGAAGCAAGCTTCCTCTGTTTCTTGCTAGCGACTCATCTGGACCTAGATGTTGTAGAACCGCTCGCCGGCGCGTTGCTCATACTAAAAGCCCGGTCCCTCTTGGAGCAAATCTCCCTGCGCTGGAACTTCTCACATTGTTCATGAACTCTCCGCCGGTCGCGGCCGCTTCTTGTTGGCCACCACCCGCTGCAGGTTGCACGGCCTGGGGCTAGCTGATATCTGCTGCCCCTCCATCCCCTTCGCCGCCCGCAGCCCACCACCCCCTCCAAGCACTCTTGGTGGTACCGATGCCGGCACGACATCTACTTGGCCGCCCCCACCACCCCCTTCTTCATGCTGTTCACAAACCCCTTCGTCGGTCGCCACCGCTTCTTGTTGGCCACCACCTGCCGCACACTGCATGGCTGAGGGCTCACTGATATTAGCCACCCCTCCATCCCATTCACCGCTTGTGCCCCACGACCCCCTCAAAGCACTCTTGGTGGTATCAGTGCTTGCAGGATATCTCCTTGGCCGCCCCCACCACCCCCTCCAAGCACACCATGCAGTCCACCCTCGCCTCCACCGCCACCTCCACCATTGGTATCGCCTCGATAGACACCACTGACGCTTGCTAAGCTGGCTGCCCTGCAGCTTTTTCGATGATGTCGACCACAAAGCTTCCTCTATTTTCTGGTTCCTCTGTTTCCTTCCGGTGAATTGAACCCACCACGCAGTCCACCTCCTCTTTCGCCGCCATCTCCACCGTTGGCTTCACCTCCTTTTTTGATGCCACTGACCACAGATCTTTTTCAACGCCGCTGACCGCACTACCCAAGTTACCATCATCTCCCAATTGCATAACTTGCATTGGCTTATTATGCATTATACGAAACAATGGCTCGCTTCCAAACTGTTAGCAAATTCAACTCCAACCATACATATGATTGTATGTACCTAGGGCAACTACTAATCAATCAGCAGTTCATACACAAATATTTATGATCAAATCATCAAATACAAATATTCAATAAAATCATCAACTCAGCATCAATCAAGTCAAGAAACATTATTTGAAGAATCAAAATTTAACAATGTCATCCTCCAAAGAATATCACCCAGACTGATCCGAAGCCAAAAGCCCACCATAAATCTGTATACCGGAGAGATAAGGCACATAATATTGTACAACCTGCTCTTTCTCATTCAAAACAACCGGCACGCCGGCACCATATGCACTCCCACAAGTCTCAAAGATAGAAATAGGCTTCGACATTCCAATCAGCATCCACACCCCTTGCCATCATTTGTCAAAACAAGAACAAAACACCAAGGTCGCCCACAAGAACAAAATCCAAAAAATAGGGAAAGAAACCATGGGTGGGAACTGCACCGGAAATGATAGGGTGGTCGCCTCCAACAGCTGATCTAGATTGCTCTGCTGTGCCTATGCTGTCTCTATTGGAAGAAGAGACGGCGAAACCGCCGGGGCCTCAAAAGGTCCATGCCAGTTGCCAACCCAACATCCGGCCTCGCGAGAAACAATGCTCGCCGCTGGGATAGCCACAACTTACCACTCCTCTGGTTACTACCCGAGCAGCACCACCGATCATCATTGTGGTTGCATATAACCTGCAATCCCTCCCCCGACATCTCTAGATGCTTAACAACTCCAAATCCCGACAAAGTCACCTCAAAAAAATCCCCAAAAAAGCAACCTTTGGTTGAGGCCATCTTGGCCAGCACCCCTCTTTGGCAGGGCCAACATCACGATCATCGGCCGCTAATGCCACCTAGAAGAAGTGCACCAACGCCAGTGCCACGACGCTGAGTGTGGGGGTGGCAACGGTGCTAGTAATTCATGTTCTAATGTTCCAGGGGATGAACTCCAGCACATGAGTGTGACAGGGCGCCTGTGCTAGGGATGAGACAGGGAGGCAAACAGAAAGCATAGCTATTATTTATTGATCGTTAAATGAATTTTTAACAATTAGATTAAAAGTAATGCACAGCCATCCTAGCTATGCTGGAGCACACAAAACCCAGACTATATATACCCACACTATATATATATATTTTAAAATTTAAATTATATCATATTTAAATAAAGGTGCAGCGTGGGGCATGACTGCCGGCCCCACCAAGAAGCCTCCCAATAAATAAATAAAAAAAATTGTTGGCCAAGAAAAGAAAAGCCCTTCTAATTCTAGCGCTGAAAACAAAAGCGGTTTCAAAAGCCGTAACCCCGACCAAACCAAGCCCAACCCCCGCCGCCCTCTGACCACCGTCCCATGGCCGCCGCCGCAGCCGCTGCGGTCGCCGGCCGACTCCGATACCCCGCCGTCTACTCCGCCGCCGCCCTCCTCACCCGCTTCCCCCGCTCTCACCCCCCGCCTACCCACTCCGCCGCCGCCGCCTTCCTTGAATCCCCGGTCTTCGGCGGCGGCCTCCGCTGCCTCTCCACCCTCCGCCGCCATCCAGTTCGTAACCGCGCTGGCCAGGATATCGGATCTAAGGCGCGGCAGCTCCAGAACCGGCGCCTCTGGACCTACGCCCTCACCTTCGGCTGCGTTGCCGGCTTCGTCGTCATCGTCCTCGCCAACTTCCAGGACCAGCTCGTGTTCTACGTCACCCCCACCGACGCCCTCGAGAAGTACCGCGCCAACCCGGCCAAGTCCCGCTTCCGCCTCGGCGGCCTCGTCCTCGAGGGGTCGGTGGCACAGCCGGCGTCGTCGCCGGAGATGGAGTTCGTGGTGAGCGATCTCATCACCGATATACTCGTCCGGTACCAAGGGTCCCTCCCCGACCTCTTCCGGGAGGGCCATTCGGTGGTGGTGGAGGGGTTCGTCAAGCCCTTCACCGACGAGACCCGGCACGCGTTTGGTTCGGCCGGGAAAGAGGTCACGGCCAAGGCGCGGAGCGGGGACTGCTACTTCGCGGCGACGGAGGTGCTCGCCAAGCACGACGAGAAGTACATGCCCAAGGAGGTCGCCGAGGCCTTGGAGCGTAATAAGGCCAAGATTGAAGCGGCCGCCACCAAAGAGTCGGATTCGACCTGATTTTGGTAACTATACATGTAGCTTTTGTTGTGATTTTTGTTTCGACCTTATTTTACAATTCTAATTTATCATATTGTTCATGTGATGAGGTAGTAGATGTTGGGATTTTCCCAAGTTTTGATTTTTACTGTTGGGTACCAATTATGAATGAGCTGAGTTGAAGGAATAAAAAGGAAGGTGGTTGCTTTGTGCTGCTGCAATTTGTTTGGTCTATAATGGTTGTGTTAAAGGTTTTTGTCTTTTGGATCGAATAAATAGTGCTGTATGATGTCTTATGTACCTGAAAAGAAATGAAAGAGTGGCTTTCGGTTATAAGATTTTTCATATTAAATGTGAATGATGAATGCATGTTATATGAAATTTGAAGAGTTTGATCATACTGCTGGTTAAATGTGAATGATGAATGCATGTTATATGAAATTTGAAGAGTTTGATCATACTGCTGGTTTCTATGAGCCTTGTTCATGTTCTCTAGTGCTGGCTCGTATGAAGTGCCACATTGTTGTCCTCCGTGATAAGATATATTGATAGTTTTTCCTGCTTTAGTATGTTCGATATCCGTTGACGGATTGAAGAGTTTGTTCGGCCAGTGTTTTGGAAATGAAGGGAACCATTGACTTTGTCTTCAATTTGAAAGGGATATTGAATTTAATTCTTCTAATGGCTGTGTTGTAAGGTTTTATTTTGGATCTGTTGACCATATTTCTGCTTGTTTTCCAGATTCTATCATATAACTCTTGACAAATATGAAGTCTTTTTGCATGGAACTATGTTCAATGGAATTTTTGATAATCCTATTTGTTTTAGTTAGTTATTTTTACAGCATGTAATAGAAAATTAATTATAAATTCTAATAACTCCAAAATTACTAGGATTGTCAATTTCATCACTACGAAACATCTTTAGCCTTTCCCAAGTCAAACAAAGAATGATAAATGCATGGTTATGGAATGTAAACATACTTTTGGTTTCGATGAACAACAGTCATCTTCTCAAAGTGCTGTTTAAAAGTTCATTATTGTTGGTTTATTTGATAGTGAAACTGTATTTGCTACTTATTATTGCTTCGTATCCTTGTACGGGTCGAAGACTTTCGTTGATGTAATGGGGATGAAGTGAGCTATTCGGCGTCACTACATTTGAAAGGAAGATTAGCAGAAAGAGACTGTCCTCATTTCTCTTCATATCCTGTCATCTTGAGTTGCCATTTTTTAAAAGGGGAACAATGTCTAGAACCACCGAACTAGATTAATCAGAGAATTCATAATTTACTAAAGGTTCATTCAGAGTCCAAGCATATAATGCCAAGTGACGAGCTTTATTTTAAGTAGGATGCATCCGTTTCATATTTACATTAGTTCTGGTAACAAGTGCATAATTTTAGTAAAATATATCCGAGAGTAGTTCATAAGAGCCTTTTTTTTTTGCATTAAAAGGCACAACTATGGATTACTGTCCATAAAAATGAGCACCTTGTCTTGGAGGATATTGGTAACCATCTGCAGAGGCTCGTTTGATATCCAAAAATCAGAAACTGTCTGACAACAGTGAATTTGTAAAAATAAAAGTCTCAGTGTGTGTGTGTGTTTTTTTTGACTCAACCTTAGCTTTCTGTGCTGTATTCCATATTTTGATCCTGCAAAACCGAAAAGGGGGTAAGAGCAAGTTGCATCTTGTCTCGGTTATCTGCTGTTCCTTCTAATTGCTTTATTAGCTATTGAAAGATGTCCGTAGGCGTATGCTTCCAAAACCTTTAGAATTCTATGGATCTTTTATTTAAGAGAACAAGCTATAATGCTCTGTCCGGTTAAGCGAAATCATATTGTAAATCATGATAAAATATCTCTTCGGAGTTACAAATAAAGAAATGCAAATTTTGATTTGTTCTGCATTCGGTTTTCTAATGCCCTGCACCCATCAATCAATCTGATCCAACCGCGGTAACACTTTTTGGCTCCCATATTTTATGTGAAGAAGCCAATGGAATGAGTGATTGAATAGTCGTGCTTTTAAAATGTAAAATCAGTTGTCAATTGTCATGTTCTGTTCAGAGTTTCTGGCAATTACGGATCAGAGCGATCGGTCTGGGTGTTAGGGTCCCTCATTTTACGATGAATACGAGAATACATACAACTACATATAATTACATGGAGGATTGTAAAGACATAGATTTATTTGAAGAGGTACGAGGGATTCGAAAAGAATGGTCGAAGATGATGAATATTTAGTGTTGTGGCTCTTCGTATCTACGAGGCTGGTTTTCGTTATCTATAAATATGTAATTGTATTGTGAGTAAAATAGAGTAGAGTTGAATTGAAGAGAGTACACAAGTAAGAATATGTGAAGTTGTGATGCATTTCTAATTGGAGTGTGTTCGTTTTAGAGATGGGTGTTAAGAGATTGTGAGTTGTTTCCAATTAGAGAGTGTGAGGATTTCACAGTTGAGTGATTGTGTACTTATTATTGGTAATAATTGATGATTTGTAATTTTTAGTATATTTTGAGATTACCAAATTATTATTTGTTTTATTGAATATTGTTAAGTACTTGTTAAGGCATATCAAGAAGTTTCAGGGATTTCTTTTTGGGTGTTAAAAAACCCAACACTGGGTTGTTCATAGTTTATTGCATTAAAGGATCAAAAGGCAGAGATCACAGTTCAGAGAAATTGTCTTTGAGAACGGTAGCAAAGATGAAGGGGGATTTTTAACATGTAGAGGCTGCTAGTACAGGTTTGCCTCGTTCGAGTGCATCAGACTGAAATACCTTTAACGCAGGTTATGAAATATTCGCTTGTTACCCACGCGTTGCATGAAAGAAAAATATAATTTATGACCGAAACTTACAATTTTTTAAATTATATATTTTTGTAGAAGAGTTAATTGAATTGTATGTAAACAAACATAGTAACTTATATGTTTGTAATGTATCATGTTGAAAATTATTTTTAATAAAATCACTATATTTGACAAAATTTTATAACAAAAAATCTATAAAAAAAGAGAGGGAAGGATGCATACCAATTACCAAAGTAGGTTGTTTAATGAAGGGTCTGAACCCCCTCTTCAGGACATTTTTTTGTGTGAGACTGTAATTAGGGGTGCTAATTGAACGAGCGAGTCGAGCTCAACATGTGTTTGAGCTCGGCTCAAATAGTTCGAAATTCGTTCGAATTCGACTTTTTTGTGTGAGACTGTAATTAGGGGTGTTAATTGAGCGAGCGAGTCTAGGGGTGTTAATTGAGCGAGCGAGTCGAGCTCAACATGTGTTCGAACACGGTTCGAATAGTTTGAAACTCGTTCGAATTCGACTCGAGATCGAACGAGTTTTGGACATACATGCTCGAGTTCGACTCGAATATTTTTATGTGTTCAAGTCGACTCTAGCTCGAATATAGTTAAACTGTTTAATTTTTGTGAGCTTGTTTGCCCAGCTCGTTCGTTAGCTCGAAATCAGTTCGATTAAAAATCAAAAAGTTCCTCACTTAAAAGGTCAATGTAGTTTGAACCTACAACCTTGAAGTCATCAAGGTGAATACTTACCATATCAAATATCTTGCTTCTTTGTTATTATATTTCATATATATTTATATAAATAAATAAATAAATATAATATAATATAATATAAAGACTATATTATTATATTATTTTATCGAGTCGAGTCGTAAGATTCGAGTTTGAGTCGAGTTCGAGTCGAACATTTAAATGACGAGTTTCGAGTTGAGTCAAGTCTAGCCGAACGCTAAATGCTCACGAGCTGACTTACTAAATTAGCAACCCTAACTGTAAATGCATTAATTAATTGACTGATTTACGCAAATTCAAACTATGAAGGGGAAGCTATTTTTAAAGGTATAAAATTCTGGCAAGTTCAGTCATCAACTATTCATTGGTTATATTTAATGTTCAACTAGCTAAGGACGTACACAATTTTTAGAATTTATTAATAACATTGATTAAGCTTATATAAATTAATTCCCACCCCTCCAAAAAATTATAATTTTAAATGATATAAATAACTAATTTTATAAATATTCTATTTAGTTTTAACAAAATATATCCATTGAAAACTTTAGTTTAGAATGATTATAAAAAATATCATGCAAACTATAAATAGAAATCTTAATTAATTATTAATAAGCCAAAAAACTTTAATTTGAGTAAGGTTTCAAATATTATATACGATTAATCAATTTTTTAGAATTTTTAGTAAGGATAAAGTTTATATGGTTTCCTACCAATTGATAATAGCAATATTCAATAAAAAATAAACAAAAGTTCTAAATTAAGAAGGTATTTATTGGCATATATAATTTAGAATATGTGCACTTACTAAATTAAATAGGTTTGACAAGAAATTTTAATTCAAGGAAGACTACGAACATCGAAATTGAATTTATCAATTTTTAGGATTTTTAAGTTGGAAATGCAATGTTTTCCTTATAAGCAATAATAATAATAATAATAATAATAATAAATAATAATAATACTAAATTGCTCTATAAATTATTGTGGGTCTAAAATTAACTGCATAAATAACTCCGCCTCTTTAATGTGAGTGGGTTAAACTAATTGAAGTGAAATGTCTAAGATTTTAAATCTAAAATTAGGCTTTATTCTTTAGTTTAATAAATTTTTTAAAAATAATTCAAATTCCTAAATCAATAGATTATTAATCTTAATTAGTTAATAAATAATGAATAAAATTTTTAGTAATACAAATCAAATTATATAAATAATATTATATATAAAACTTTTAATAAACATATAGTGAAAAATATTATATTAATTTATGTACAAATCAAAATCACATTATAATAGTCAAATAGTCAAATATAAGAATAATAAATAGTTAAAATGATATACTAAATTGCAATGACATCGATGTAATTTAATTTAAGAAGGCGTACAAATAAAAAATTTTAGAGATAAATAATAGATCTTTTAAGAATTACAATTTGTATTTATTTTGATTATATATTTTGATGTATAAAAGAATGCCAAACTATAAATAGTAAATACTATACTATTTATAAAAAAATACAGTACTTAATGAGCATATGAACGATGTAAATGATTATGAATTATCCTGTAAATGAATAATAATAAACTATATATATATATATATATATATATATATATATATATATATATATATATATATATATAAAGTGATCATGTCACCTATTGTCGTCATGTCTGCATTAGTTTTTTTTCGGCTCCATCGAGAATATGCATTGATTTTTTTTGGCTTCATCAAGAACATCTGGCAAGGAAAGTAAAAGTATTAATAACAATATCAATCCTTTATAATAAAGGGTTTGGTCTTTTTTTCATTGTCATTGTGTTTTAGCTTTTCTTTTCTTGGGTCATGGTGGATTCTGGTCTTATTATTATTAATAGTAATTAAAAAACTTTGGAATATAATTTTACCTAAACTAAGAATTTTAAAAATATTTTATAATTATAGTATCAAATTAATTTTTTTAAATTAATATTGTATACTTAATTTAGGCTTTTATAGGTTTTGTATATTAATTTATTTACGTATTTTTATTTATCATTAAAAACTAAATGCATAATTTTATCCAAATTTAAAAAAATTAAAATAAATTCTATTTAGTTATTAAAATCTTTTACTTTTTAAAATTAAAAATATTTTTGATATTTATATACAATTATATTTTTTTGTTCAAATTAAACAAAAATTCATTATTTTTATTTAAATATAATACAGTAATATTTTGAAATTAATTTTGTATGTTTTTAATATATATATTATTAATAAGTTTCAAATACACCGGTGTTTTATATATTCATTAATAAATATTTAAATTGGATAAAATGTACCTTAAAAATATATATTCCCGAAACTTAAAAAAGGATAAATTAAATAAACAAGCAATTATTTACCTTGCACTTCATAAAAATTCTGATTATAATTGTAATCTTCTCCATCAATTACACACCCACCACCGCTAATAACACCTTTCGACAGAAGTTGCACGTTGTTTGTGAAGCCAGCTTGATGATTATTCAGACTTTGTTGAAGAAACTGGCTCCCATGAAGTTGAAGATTTTGGTGATGAAGTACTTGTTGTTGACGTTGGAGTTGATGATGTTCAGACGCATTCGTATTTAGAAGCGAATGCAATCGCTTGTACGATTCGCGCAACTTCTCGTACTCCCAGCAAAGGCGTCGAAATTCGCCGTAACAGCCCTCGAAGGGATGCTTATCCCATGACTCTGCTTGCCATATTACGGACTCCATAGCTGCCTTGATCTGGTCTTCTGAAGCATGACGGTTCCTCCACCTTATTATCATCTTCTGAACGTTTCTTACGCCGAAAATCCTATGAACTGACTTGAACATGCCCTCCTTCCCCGCGGGGAAGAAAGGTGCCAATGCGCAGTCCTTGCGGCACTTCTTCCGCTGGTGCTTGCATGAAGCGCAAGCCGATCTGTTAGTCGCATCTCTGTCCCCTTGCATCGATGTCGAGCATGCAGTAATATAATTGGAACTACTCGCAAGAAAAAAAGAACGAATTTGAGAAGAAGTAGAAGTTCATATGATACTTGTGGAGAACGTATATATGTCAATAACAATTATACAGTCCTTAAACATGTTGATGACTGCTGGGTTAGGAAAGTAAGAGACGTATAAGGAGAAAGAATACCTTTTTGTTGTCCCTCCGATGACTGTATATATAAATAATCAAAAGCCCTAACTCTTTGCAAAATCACGTAAAGAAGACTATGAGATGCATGGGGTAACAAGGACACAGTTGGCTCACAAGAAGATGGGTGACATATGAAACAAGTAAATTAGTCGACCACTATTAAAGAATGCGGTACTTTATGGGATTTACATTAATATATGATATATACATTATATGGTAGTTATTGAATATATTTTCTTCACGCATTTGATTGTCTCGTGGATAAAGTTTGTGGATAAAGTCTGCTTTTCGATATACCAAGATTAATAGCTTACACTCACGTACACACACAATATATATATATATATATATATATATATATATATATAAAATTTTTTTAAGTTACAGAGAATTCCAGTCCCAAATTTTAATATAGGTCATCCTTATAATTGAATGACTTAGATTTTATTATCAACAAAATTTTCCATAGTGGCCAAATCTTGGCCACAGCGAGGGCAGGGTAGGGGCCATTAGTGGTAGGGGAAGGGGGGATTTTTTGCCGCACGGTCCGATCTAGTCATGGTCGAATTTAGCTATTGGGTGGCCAGACAAAGCTGTCCATAGCCGGATGTGGCCGATAATTACTAAATCTGGCCGTGGTTGGCTGCCAATGGCTGGCATGGCGGCTTGACAACTTTTTTTTTTTTGAAATAATAGATATGGGCCATCCTTATAATTGGATGACCAAGATCAAAATTTAATTTATTTTTTTTAAAATCAATACATCTGGGTTGTCCTCGTAATCAAACGGCCCTAATGAGAGTGGGGTAGGAACTCTCTTATATATAAGCTTAAATAAGTATATACATACGTAAGCCTATAATTTTTGTAAATCAAAAAGCTGACTCTATCCACAAGACATTCAAATGTGTGAGAAAATTATATTTAATTAACTGCCGTATAATGTATATATCATATATTAATATAAATCCCCTAAAATATAAAAATATTTTTGTAAGAACCATCAGCTACTTTTATCTAAACGGTAATGATAGATGCCACAAGAATTTCAAAATTTACATTCTTTTCACTTTAATAAGTTTATTAAGCTGTACAAAATATTTTTTTTATCAACGTGCAAAATTGTTTACATGTTATGGAATATACAAAATTGCTCATATATTGTCCGACAAATTTTCTCAAATTCTTGATTTTTTATTTTTCACATACGTTTAGGTTTTAGTGCTTGTTTGTTTATTTTTTTATAAATAAATATCTTCTTAGCGGGTCGATTGCAGTCCGTGAAGTCGTTACTTAAAATTAAAAAATCCGTGAATCCATTAATTGATACAACCGTTAAATCTAACGCTAGAAAGCCGTTATTACACGTTGAACCAACTCCGGGCTTAACAGACGTTTTGACGGCGACACCTGACCAGATAGACTGCACTTCTATATACACACCTCACTCTGCTCCGGTCGTCGTCTCCGACTACGGCGGCCATTTCCCGGCGATGTTCGCCGTCGCCACTCCTCCCCTTCTCCCCCTTCTCCACGTTACCCCAAACAGGCCCGGCGTCCTTGCCTCTCTCCGCTCCAGACCTTTCCCTTCTTCTCGCTTCTCTAATCCCAGCCGCGGCGTCCGCTGCTCTGCTCAGAATGACCCCGTCGCCGCCGCCGACGGCACGTTCGTCGCCATCATCGACTCGACGGCCGACGATCCGGACGCCACCTGCTTCGTGATCCGGGCGCGCAACCGGATCGGCCTCCTGCAGGTCATCACCCGGGTTTTCAAGGTCCTGGGCCTGCGGATCGAGCGCGCCAGCATCGAGTTCGAGGGGGAGTACTTCGTGAAGAAGTTTTTCGTCACTGACTCCCACGGCCGGCGGGTCGACGGGCGCGGGGACCTCGACCGGATCGAGCGCGCGCTGCGGGAGGCCGTCGATGGAGGGGACCTTGCGGTGCCGAGAATCGCGGCGCCGGCGGGGGAGGCGGCGGAGAGGGCTGTGCCGGTGGTGGTGAGGAGGGCGGGCTTTGGGGCGGATTCGAAGGCCGAGAAGTTGTTTGCGTTGATGGACGAGTTTTTGAAGAATGATCCCGCGAGTTTGCAGAGGGAGATTCTCTATCACGTCGAGTACACAGTCGCGAGATCTCGGTTTAGCTTTGACGATTTTGAAGCTTATCAGGTATTGATCCACTTCAACCCGAATTGTTGCGTTTGCTTGCCTTGACTCTAGATCGACTTCACCCATAGTGAGCATAAATGATCGATTTGTATACTAGAAGAACATGTCTTGTAGCTTGAATGAACCGTTGTGTCCTTTCTTCTTGTACATGATTTTGATGTCTGCTCAATGTAAGTCATTCTGTTCATTTTTGTTTTGTAATGTAAAAGAGCTTTGAGTCTTTGACAATCATGTACTCCATATTGATCTGACTGCGACTACGACAGATGGAAAAGAGGACCTTTTTTTGTGGAAATGATTGCATCATTTATCTATAGAAAAAGTAGCATTTCCTCGTAATTGATGTAATACACCTTGGGTGCTTAAATAAATCTTAGACGTAATAGTTGGCACCTGAGATTATTTACTCCACTTGCTAATTTACATACATTAACTTGACAGTTTTCAACGAAAATTTGAATATTTTTTTGGCTAATATTCTGGGTGGAAGATAAATGACCCATTCAACTAACTTCTCTTGTATGGGGTAAAAAATGTTGCAACAACAAGAAGAAAAAATCATAATTTGGTAGTCTCGGAAGCCCTGGTGTTGCAATGTTCTACCATTCTGGTGGATTTTTGTGGTTGGTGTGCTATCATGTCTTTTTGGTAAAGAGTACGTTCTGATGAAGCATGCTTTAAATGAAAATGATTCTCTTCTCTTAGTCAGGGTGGCAGTTGGATGTCTCAAATGAGTTCAGTGTATACATTGCCATGGTAAATTATAAGTTAGTCAACTAATCAAAGGAAGGATTTTGAATTATTCCTTAGCAGAAGGAAAATCTTGGGAATGTCTTGCTTAACTTTACTTTATCATAGTTCATACTTTTCGCATGTTCCCTAAGATCTTGGGATTGTCTTCCTTAAGGTTGTTTTTTCGTAGTTCATACTTTTGTATGTTCCCTAAGACCATATTTTTTGTTGGTCTAATTTTTCTTTGCCCTATGATGATGTCTGCAGGCATTGTCACATAGTGTTAGAGATAGATTGATCGAGCGTTGGCATGACACACATCAATACTTTAAGAGGAAAGATCCAAAACGTCTGTACTTCCTATCTCTGGAATTTCTAATGGGTGAGTAAGGGATAACAAAACTTGCTTGTCTTGCTTTATCAGGTCCTTGTACTTTTTATCAACTTGAACTTGTTAAGAAAGTTCAGAAAGCTGCCTCCTGCAGAATGCATGATCTATTCTTCCAAGTAAATTGTTTGGTTTCTATAAAGTAAATGAACTTTATTTACTTTCATTGCTTTGTTTGACAAAATATTTATTGATTTTTTTGTATGTGAAACTGCAGAAGTTTATCCACTTTTATAGTGTTGGAGAGTTGGAAAAAGTTTGTATATCAATATAATTTACATTAAAATTGTTTTTCATTTCTTATTTTTTGTTCATTATTGTTTCATTGGTTTATATGCAAGAACTAGTTAATACGTCAACTTTCTACAAATTTGTTATCCTTTTGGTTTGTTGGTAAATTAATTGGTGTTTTTCTGTCCTTAAAAAGTTGATTTGACTTGCCCAGGTCGGTCACTATCAAATAGTATTATCAATTTAGGCATAAAAGATCAGTATGCTGATGCGCTAAGCCAGCTTGGTTTTGAATTTGAAGTATTGGCAGAACAGGTGACTATTCGTTTTTTCTATTCTTAGCAGCATCACATGTATTGTGAGTCTGTGACTATTTGTTTCTTCTATTCTTAGCAGCATAAAAAGTGTTTTTAAATAGTTTTGTTACATTGTCAATTTTAGCTACTTTTGCTTGACAAAATAGTGTGTTGGTTCGCATTATGTTCCAAAATTTCCAACCTATTCAAGAGCAGAATGTGGATAGCTACAATACTAGAGTTGCTTCTCTTGATTCTGTGTAATGTGGATATTGTTTCTTTTTCGTCCACCTGATGAGCAAAGGATGTCAGGGATGCCCTTCCTGATGCCCCTCTCTTTCTTTATCTTGGCTTGGGACTTTCACTGCACAAACATTAGTGGATATTGTTTAAACTTGGTAAATCTAATATCAGAACTTGCTGTATAAGCTCAACTGCAGATAAATCAAGTTGATGTTTTTCTGTTTAGAGATACGTTGAAATTCAGTTATATCAGTATCTTAATATTATGAAACAAAGATTTTAACTCCCTTGTGAATGTAGTAGAGTCTTAACCTCACTAAGTTGTTCCTTAGGAGCCACATATAATGTGGTAAAAATGCTATTTTTTCTTTATGGATCTTTTATCTTTTATATTTTAAATGGGGCAGTTACAGGCACTAGATCTTTCTGAATCAATTTGCTGTTCAGAACTGGTTTGAGTATTGGTTGCTCGAACATCTGTGTTGTTGAATGGTGGTAATACTGACATGTGAAAAGTTCTCATCTTGTAGGAAGTAGATGCTTCCCTTGGAAATGGTGGCCTTGCACGTCTATCAGCATGTCAAATGGACTCTTTAGCGACTTTAGATTATCCAGCATGGGGGTAGTTTAGCTTAACTTTAATCAGCCATATACTGTTGACTTCTTCTCTATAAAGACATGTTCAGTACACAAGTCAAGGACAGTTTCTGCTTTTAGTATGCACAATCACTTCATCACCAGCATCATAACAATACGAAGTAAAATTACTTAGTGCTACTGATAGCTACATTTCTTTGACAGATATGGGCTTCGATACCAGTATGGGTTGTTCCGCCAAGTTATTTTGGATGGTTTTCAGCAAGAGCGACCTGATTACTGGTTAAATTTTGGAAATCCTTGGGAAATTGAACGTGTTCATGTTTCATATTCTGTGAAGGTGATAAAAGTATTTTTTGTGTGTCATGGTGTAATTTAGAATTTTGATTCTATGTTTTTCTTGTTATTTTCAGTTTTATGGGACTGTTGAAGAGGAGAATTTCAACGGTGTAAAACGTAAAATCTGGAATCCTGGAGAGATGGTATATGGCAAATTATTGAAGTGCATCTCATGAAAACTTTTGAACAAGACATTCTGATTCTGTGTTGCTATTACAAGGTTGAAGCTGTTGCATATGATAATCCAATACCAGGCTATGGGACAAGGAATACAATAAACCTTCGGTTGTGGGCAGCTAAACCCGGTGATCAACAGGATATGGTGAGCATCACTATTACTAACAAGTATGACTTCAATGAGAAATTACTTGTGATGGTAGTGAATAAAACTACAATTTCTTTTTTTGTTTTTTGTTTCTTTTAAATTAAGTAGTTTTTGAAATAATATTGTTTGTTATGTGTATGTTTCTTCGGGTTATTGCTTTGTATTTGAAAATAGCTGTGGCCTTTTCTGTTGCTCCACGTCTCAATTTTGGAAATAAATTTTCTAGCTTTTGAAATGCATCTCATTGACTTTCTTGTTTAATAGCTAGTGCATACCCCTAATCGCCAATAGGCTAGGTGATTCTACTGATTTTTTTGATAAAATGTCATGTCACTGGAGTTATGTGGAAGATTGGAGGGGAAGGCACATGGATTGCATTGAATCACTTTTAACGATTTACATGATTAAATATATGGTACAGGAATCCTTCAACACTGGAGATTATATCAACTCAGTTATAAACAGGCAGAGGGCTGAGACAATAAGTAATGTTTTATATCCAGATGATCGATCTTATCAGGTACTTGTGTACATAAAGTCCATATGATGTATTTTCATGTTTAGAGTTGATGATTGGTAAATGTTGTAGAATATGTTGCGTGTGATTTTTCCATATCTGGAGCAGTGTCTTCTATGATGAGAGAAAATGACGTACATCTGATCACATTATTGCTCTAGGGGAAGGAACTCCGATTGAAACAGCAGTACTTTTTTGTTTCGGCATCAGTACAAGATATTATAAGGAGGTTTACGGATAGCAACAGTAACTTTGATGAATTTCCTGATAAGGTGATGTCCTTTTAGTTGAATTCATAGTATACCCTTGTTGCTGTGGCTTTATGTTATTACAATTTCTGCTAACTTATTTACAAGCTAGTGTTTTGTTGCAGATTGCCCTGCAGCTGAACGATACACATCCTTCTCTTGCAATTGCTGAGGTTATGAGGATACTTATTGATGAAGAGCATTTGGAATGGAATCACGCTTGGCAGATGGTGTGTAAAATTTTTTCCTTGACAACTCACTCAGTTCTTCCAGAAGGGTTGGAAAAAATACCAGTTGACCTATTAGAAAGTCTTCTCCCACGACATTTGCAGGTTTGTATAATTCCCGTGCTTGATTACCACTTGCATATTCAAATAGTTCAATTTTGTGTAACCCTGCTTGTGAAGCCTTAATAATGCTTTTGTTGCCAGATCATATATGATATAAACTTTTTTCTGATGGATGAGCTGAAAAAGCATTTTGGTCTTGACTATAGCAGACTTTCTCGTATGTCAATTGTTGAGGAAGGTGCTGTGAAGGTACCCTTCTATTTCTGGCAAGCAGTTTCATAATACTAAGTGCATTGAAAATATCTTTACTATTCAGTATTTTGTCATGAAGGTAAAAATTTAATAAATTTAAAAATCTTTACAGAGCATTCGAATGGCGAATCTGTCTATTGCTTGTTGCCATACAGTAAATGGAGTTTCTCGCATTCATTTGGAATTGTTAAAAACTAAAGTGTTCAAGGTAAGATTAAAAAATCATTCTCTTTAATCCGCTCTAGAGTCATTTATGAAGTTTCAAAATAACTAGAAGATGATTGGAAGATGAATTATGTGGTCGCTATAAGGTTTGATTGACTGATGTGTATATCTGAAATTCATAGAACTTCTTTGAGCTTTGGCACATAAATATAATAAATATATGAATTTCACTTCAATCTTAAGTGTTGTGAACATGTATATGACGTATAATACATGCAATTTCACCTCCATTGTTTGTAGATTTTTTATTTACTGATGCGTATATCTGAAACTTGTAGGACTTCTATGAGCTTTGGCCCGAAAAATTTCAATTTAGTACAAATGGTGCCACACAGGTAAATTAATTTGTAATTTTACTTATCAATGGTCTCTGCTTCTTTTGTTTCATCTTCTGTTTGATGTTTTGTCGACTTGCATGGTGGAGCAAACTTGATTTCTTTGTTACTTGCTTAACAACGGAAGAGACTATATTGCTGTTTTTCAATCTGCAATTTTCTCATGATGCCTAGTTTTGGACAGTACATGAGAACTAGGATGCTGGAGCATCAGGCTCCATCTCATTATCTCCCTTTTTGAGGAGAGCATCAGGTGTAAAACCTGGCACTTTGTTTTTTTTATAGTTTGTGTGGTCAATTTAATTTGTCTTTATTTGATTTTGATCACATTCACTTGACTAGGTCTGACCATATTGTCTTGTCATGATTTATGTCGTATCAATTCACGAGCTTTAGGCCAGGTTTGGGGCCATTGAGTCGAAAAACCCAAATAAAAGGCACGTTTCTAGCTTTAGCTGTACGATCTCAGTATTTACAATGACGTTTACTTGCAGCCCAAACTCTCCTAACAGGCCATCTACCATTGATTAACCTATACTATATCATAAATGCACAATTCAGGTATTATCAAGCTGTTGATAGTTGAGCTATGTTAAATCCAGAAATAATAAAAACACAGCAGATGAAGGTAATCCTGGTTGAACATGTAATGGAAAACTTGCTTCTCAATTAGCTAACTTGGACAATAGATTCATTATGGGACAACGTGATGTGAACTTCCCTAACTTAATGCTATCATGGTATGAGAATCTATGTATTATGATGAAATATGCCTAGTAAACATGCCCTAGTCGTATAATTTAAGGGCCAATTTGGATCCAATATGCCTTCATGGGCCTCTCTGACTCCAAAAGCTAGCTCAAGTAAGGCTTTTCCAAAGCTTATATCGCCTCCCCCTGATGTGGGACTAACCCAACACATAAGTCAGCCCATTAGTTGAGATTTCTTTAGTAGTTTTTTGTCCTACTATGTCTACTTTCTAGTGACATTTTCCCATCTTTAGGCATTATGCCCACCTTTTTGTCCTATTTCTCAGTTCTTTCAATACTTTTAGATACCTGTAGGTGAGTAAGACTTGTTAGTTTGTTTCTTATTCTCAAATGTTTCTTTCGCTTAGTTTTGATGGGTGTTAAAGTACGACATAAAATACAAGGACATAGAAGTTATAAGTGGTTTTAGTAGCTGAATGTCTTGAATCTTTATTGTGCCTAACGTGTTGCTCTGTGCTTAATTTTGAAAGTGAAATAGATTTTATGTAATAGAATATTGTTGGATTTGTGTAAAAAATGAGAGGATATGTCAAATGGAATGTTTTGTTATCTTTTTTTCCCCTCGTATATTTGATTATCCAGCGTCGCTGGATTGTGGTGAGTAACCCAACACTGTGTGGTCTCATTTCGAAATGGCTTGGAACTGAAGCTTGGATACGAGATGTTGACCTCTTGATAGGCTTAAAACAGCATGCAGAGAATCCGCAGCTTCAACATGAGTGGAGAATGGTATGTCACTACTCTCATATACCTTTTTATGCCTTTTATTTATGCATGCCACTCAGTCACTTGTAAAAAAAAATTGCCATGGGGCATGGTTGCCTTGGGGTGCCTTTAGTAAGGATACAGCCAGCTCTTTTAGATGCAATGCGGTGCTTGTCTGAAATGATATTTGTACTTGACAAATCTTGTTATATCCAGGTCCGCAGGGTCAATAAAATGAGACTTGCTCAGTACATTGAAGCAATAAGTGGTGTCAAGGTTCAAAATACACCTGCGTGATTCATACTCTTAAATATTGAATTGGTTATGTTTGCTACTATTCCTCGTAGTTTCTTGTTGCTAACTTTCATGCACTTGAATTTGAAGGTAAGTCCTGATGCAATGTTCGATGTGCAAGTGAAGAGAATTCATGAATATAAGAGACAGTTGCTTAACTTATTTGGCATCATCCATCGTTATGACTGTATAAAGGTAAGATTAAGAGTGTTCTGTATGGTATAGTGTAAATTTTGTTTATTGCTTTCTACTCTCTGCATTGAGAGCTGTATGCCACTTTTTCTGTTGTTTGAGTAGGGTTATAAACAACTGTATAGTAGTATACTGGGAAGTTATTGATACCTTCTATGATACAGAACATGGAAAAAAGTGCCAGGATGAAAGTTGTACCTCGTGTGTGTATTATTGGAGGCAAAGCAGCCCCTGGTTATGAAGCCGCAAAAAGATTATCAAACTTTGTCATGCTGTAGCAGAAAAGGTGAACAGTGATCCTGATGTTGGAGACACTTTGAAACTGGTAAGTTCTCATACTTTTTCTCTGCTAGATTTTGAATGGCCAACCCTTTTAAGAAAGATATACGTATCCTCAAAATGGTTGGTTGATTCAACTTCTGAATACAAAAGCTCTCAGGAGATTTTTTGTCCTTTGCTCTGTTTCCAAAGTTATTAATCTTTGTTCACTATTCTAGTTTCTAGGTGTGAAACTCTAAACCTGTTTGCTTTTGGAGATTGATTGAGGGATTCACCCAAGCTGTAAAACAAAGCTATGAGAAATCCTAATGATGTTTCCCTATGATGAATAAAACCCTTCTTAGGGACTTTGTTCTAATGGAAATAGGATATAGCTTTTTTCTGCAAAATATCAAATGAAACCTATATGATTTATCAGTTTTCTCTTTACAAAATATTATGAGTCTTGGGAACCTTTTTTCTATATTAGTATATATGAAATTGTTAGGGTCATTGTCTTTAATGAGACATGCATCATGCCAATGCATTGATGATGTTGCACTTGTAAAAAGTCAAGTCTAACAAGCGAGTGGACATCCTCTCCAGAAGGCACTTTGAAGCTTTAGTTTTTTATATCGTATTAAGGCACGTGAAAACACTCCCATGGTTTTTCTTACGTCAGTATAAACACTGTAGTTTTTTCCCCAAAATATGAAACATGATTGTGGCTATAACATATAATATATGCTTTTCTTCAGGTTTTCATTCCAGATTACAATGTTTCAGTTGCAGAGTTGGTGATTCCAGGGAGTGATCTTTCTCAACATATAAGGTCTGATAATGTTTACATAATCATAAAAATACATGTACCAGGGGGAAAATAGATGGCATACGATGCCCTATTGTGAAAAATGTTTGTTTGTTAGATTTTTTTGCATATCAGCTTGGCACACCTTATTACTGACTGAAGCTGCGTTTTTATTATTTGGAGTTTGCTTCTTAGAATTTGTGTGTGTGTGTGTGTGTGTGTGTGTGTATGGAAATGATAGTGTAAGAACTTGAGAACTTTAGGAATCTATTTTTAGAGTGTTGGGTTTAAGTCGTAAAAATATCAGGACAAAGTAAAAGCATCATCAACGTTGAATCCTATCCAACGCTCTAAAAATTGAGTTCCTAAAGTTCTCACTCTATCATTTCCCTCTCTCTCTCTCTCTCTCTCTCATATATATATATATATATATATACACACACACACACATATTCTCTCCTTAGTTTTATTGCATCATTGGACATTCTTTCTTCCTTACTGGTGAATATTTCTAGGTTGGTTGAAAAAATTATTGTTTCACAGTAGTAAAAAGAGTGAAGTCTATCAAGTATGTTTGATAGCTTATCTTGTTTGACATAATATTTTGTTGTATGATGTCTGCCACAGCACTGCTAGCCATGAGGCCTCTGGTACAAGTAATATGAAATTTTTGATGAACGGCTGTCTACTATTGGCTACATCAGATGGGTCCACCATTGAAATTATAGAGGAGATCGGAGAAGATAATATGGTAACTTAATTTTGATCATTAATTTCAGTTGTCAATTATTTTAACATTCGTGAAGGGGAGTAGTAACTTGAGCATGTTTTTGATGGCTTTTATCCTTTGTTTCTATGTGCAGTTCATCTTTGGTGCCAAAGTGCACGAAGTTCCTGCATTGCGAGAGAAGGGCTCTGCTGTTAAAGCACCTCTCCAGTTTTCGCGTGTAGTAAGGTGTATTTCTTGAATATATTTTACTTGTCTTTGCTCTTTTTAGCACGAATTTCATTTGTCATCATAAGATTTTCCATAAATTAATTATTGATTTGGCCATATGGGTCTAGGATGGTCCGGGAAGGTTACTTTGGTTTCAAGGATTACTTCAAGTCGCTCTGTGATGCTGTAGAGGGAAGCCACGACTACTATCTACTTGGACACGATTTTGCAAGCTATCTTGAAGCCCAAGTATGTTTTCAATTTTTTTAAAAAAAACTTTACGTAAAGTTGAATTTTGCTTGATTTTACAAAGGGTTATTTGCAGGCTGCGGCAGACAAAGCATTTGTGGATCAAGAGAAATGGTTGAGGATGAGTATTCTTAGCACTGCCGGGTCTGGGAGATTCAGCAGTGATAGAACAATCCAGGAATACGCTGAGAAGACGTGGGGAATCAAACCATGCAAGTGTCCAGTGTAGTATTTTCTTGGTGGGCAATTATTTCGAGGATGGTTCAAATCATGAATGAACGAGAGATGTTTGCAATCTGAGCATTGCATGAAAGAAACCATGGTTGGTTTTTGTTCTGTATACAGCCTGACATCGTTTCCAATTTGTCTAACCTGACCAAATAACGATGGTCGTTTCTGCTTTGTTCTGAATAAGAAAATCTGAAGGTAGAACTTTAGTTGAGCTGTAAAAATAATGTGTATATTTGTCAATAATATTGTGTACAGTGCTCGTTTAGCCAGCCGCTTTCTACAAAAATAATATGCACTTGCAAACCTTGAATTTTAGAATGATATGGAAGTTGCAGGTTACAGTTTTTGTTGTGAAAAAGGGACGCTAAAAGATTGCTAAAATTTGCATCAGAAGTTATAGCTTTGCTGAGGGCTCAACGATCGTTGAAATCTTATATATCAGGTAATCCTTGGACATTGAGAGATCGATACCAGAAACATACAGTTTTTTCCCCAAAGTAAAATTAAGCTTAAGACTATCACGATCATAGTTTTTTCTCTTTAAAAATAGCACCAAGGTCATATATACTTATTGTTGTTTAGCAGAAACCAATTGTAGGATTACTTCTTGTTAATGTTTTGTGTGAACTGTAAACATGAACAATGATAAGCTAGCTACCTTGAAAAATAAAACAATGATAAGTTTGTTAAGATTATTAAGCGGGAAAATATTGAAAGTTAGAAATGGAGGTGGTTGATTGTAAATTACATTGAGAAGAGATACGTTGGAGGTGGTTGATTGTGGTTAAATTCTTCTTCTTCTTCTTCTTCTATTCTCTGTTCTACGAAGTACTTTTTCTCCTATTCCCATTCTCCAGAAATATTTCCTAAGATGGCTAAGCATGGTATGGAAGGGACGTTGAACATGGCAGCATATACACCAGCTTCCTGATCTTCAAATAAATTCGGCCAGCCTATACTCCTACCTCTTCTTATAAAACAGATTAAACATCAACTTTCGCCACGAAGTATGCAAGATGGTCACTCACATTTTCTGATGTGTAAGTAACCCTCAAAATCCAACACAATTAAAAGATAGATAATTTTTAATGGTGTAGCAAATTACATGGAAGTTTGACCTTATTTTAAGCAATGACGTGAAAATTATATACAGGACGTTGTGGGCTTGTGGCCCATACGTAAAAGTGGAACATCCATATGTATTTAGGGATCCAACGAGGCAAGTCGGCGTGCTCGGACTTGAAGACGAGCTAGCTCAACTATTATTTATATATATAAAATAAAATTAATTATAAAAATCTAAATAGTTTAATTTCAGTTCAATAATATGTTAAATAGTTTGTTTGATAACAAAATTATTGTATTATCATATAAAATTATTATTATAATGTAATTATATTTATTATTTTTCATATTTTATATAAATGTATATATAAAAATTATAAAACTATTATGTCTAATATAAAATATCAAACTTTGGGTCGAGTCGAGCTGAATGAAGGTGTAAGGTGTGCTCGTGCTTGTGTTCATTTGATTCGAGTCGAGTTTTAATTCAAACGAAACATCATTTTATTGATAGTAAAAAATTAAAACGCTTATAAGAATGACTATATACTAGTGATAAATTTTTCAAAGGGCCCGATATGCCTTGGAGTTCATTTTCCTGATGAACCAAAGTGTATCATGCCTTTGGTTGGAAATATTTTGAGGTATATATATTCCACAACCTGGAATTCAAGATCTTTTCTCCGGATACTAGCATAACTCTTTTTCAATTTTGAGTAACTTTCATATTTTTAGATTAATTTTATTTTTTATTTAAAAGTGCAACATGATTGGCCTAAGTTATTATTTAATAAACTTGGCTAACTAACTTTTGAAAATATAACTTAGACATAATGTTGTATTTATGATCGGGTTGTTATAATTGTCGGCACCTTCCCGAGCTTGAGATAGATGATGCCCCATATTTGAAACACAACTTCTGCAGTGATTGGTGTGGCATCTGGCCGAGACAGTGCATGTCTCCGATGATAGGAAGGAGGCCGGGACCTGGTGGAAGCTTCAGGGAGCTGTACTTTATATTCCTTTTGTGATGGGTTATGAAATGCATGATGAGCAGCAGGAAGCAGAGAAAGAATAGAATAAGAGAAAGGCCAAGAGAGGTAGGAGAGAAGAACATAGTACTCTCGCATTTTGATTAATTTATGATTTCAATGCAAAGCTGCTAGCTGCTCAATATATACTAAAGCTAGCCTGTGGACTTGCTGTTAAATCGTCAGGTTGAATCATTTTGATCACAACCCCCGTAGAATTGAAATGTCTTTGTTGTTTTTTACTTGAAATTAAGTGGTTCTAATTAATCGATTAATCTTTCTTAAAATTAGCAACTGTTACAGTTGCAATTACTCATTCAATAGATGGGTTATGATTAAATGCGTAATGTATCATTGCATTTTAAGCAAGTAGGTTATATTACAACAATATTAAAACTATATTTTACCAGTGCTTTCAAATATGGAAGCTTCTCTCTTGTCACTCTCCTCTACTTTTCTTTTACTTCCACGTACCTGCCTAACTTCTTTGGCTGCTTTGATCCTTACTCGTTTTTTTATCATGGGCTCGATCATCGTCCATGTAACGATGGTGGTGCTAGAGTCTGCCGCGGCGAGGAGCAAAATCTGCAACATACAAAATAATAAAAATTTGGACACCTTGGATCGATTAGGCGATTGCTTTGTATCAAATATTTACAACCTGTAGATCTAGTATTTCATTTAGATCATACGACTATAATTTTTTTAGAATTTAAACAAAAATATCCTAATAATCCAAGTGCTCATATCAAGCTTAGCTCACATTCATTAGATATCCACCGCTCCTCATCATTTTTGGATAGAAAAAAAATACCGGGATATTTGCCTTGACATGTTCCCGTGTAAGGGAACCCTTCTTCTTGAAGGTCTTTTGATCTTCTTGAAGTTCTTTTTCATTGCAAGTGTGATTGGCAACGCGATTACGAATGATCTCCTGAATATACTTGCCAAGAACATCGAAACCTTCTCCATCCTTTTGTTATACCCTGTCAAAACATCCACCCACCTCGCCCATGGCCGCAAATAATCACCAACACAAGAGTTCCCACGCAAGTCATTTAGCTCTTCAAATGCAGCAATAATTCTCTTTGTTTCACTGGGATCCAACTTTTCCCTAGATAAGTTCCGCAAACAATATCTTGTACATGGACCGTGATCAAATCACTCAGATTAATGCACTGTCCGGGATTGGCAGAGGCAATTTCTTCAATCCGATTCACTGTTCTGGCGACCATCTCTTCTCGAATGCTTCGACTCATTTCCACTCTCTTACTTGAAACAATTCCTGGATGTAGAGCCGGCGGAGTTGCTTCCAGGAATCGGTGTTACATGGAGAAAATGCAACATCAAGTAAGTTGTAGGTAAACTTCTTAATGGACACTCGTTGATCACGGTTGCAGAAGTCGAGATCATGAACCTTGGCAACCTTCTCCACCAGCTGGCGGGAAGAGAAGACGATCAAGGGCACCTTACCAAGCTTGAGGTAGATGATGTCCCCATATTTTTTAGACTTCTTTTGCAGGCTCTCGTAGGGGAATTGGCCGAGTCTGGGGAGAGGGCCAGGTCCTGGTGGTGGCTTGCTTGTTACGAGTGAGTAATTGGAAAATGAGCACAAAGAAGCAGTAATGGACGGAAGAGAAGAGCCAGAGAAAGGCATTGCTGGTTGGAACAATGTTGAAAGTAATCACCCTGCATGTTTGTCAATTTTGATCTCTCAATGCATGCATGCAATTAGTAGATAATTTTAAAAACAGAAGCAATTTGCAGGCCAGGGATGAGGGATGGACTGCGTGTTCATGCATTATTTATAGGAGTTGATTTGCACCAATATTAGCTTCACGTAGTTTTCATATACCAACCTTATATGCTTCAAGTTTATTATAATCAACGAAGTCGAATTCAGATTTTGTTGAGTACTCATCTTCAAAACATCTGATTCATGATGCCAGCTTGCTTTTTATGCGTGCATCAAGCAGCTGATTTAATTATGTGGTTAATGAAGAGGTTTTTGATTAATAGTGGGGATGATTTAAATGTCTTACCTTGCATATTTATCTGTGCTTGCATGATCACTTTTTCTAGAGATAATTACAACAATAGTTGTTTTCTACTGAAATATTATAAACATGAAAAGCTTCGTCTAATTCTCCGATCAATATATATGCGACGTACTAAAAATAAATCTTCTGATAACTACAACTTCGTTACTACAAAAATATTATCTTTTTTTAGTAGTTATGATTTTTGTTCGTTAATAAGTGTCTCTTATGTTGATCGTGTTGGGCCCCAAAAGGGACTTGAAAGTTGAAACATGTTTCATAGGTCTTTTTAATCTAAAAATAAAAGCTAGCTCAATGAATAAAACTTTTTATTAGCCTATATATAAATAACCAATATTATTTACGACTAATGTGAGATTGCCCAATAATTCTCCCCCTTATACATCATACCATTCAAATCATCTCCCCTCACCCATGTAACATTTATATGTTATAGTGAAGTTCCAGGAGACTTCACAATTCAGACGAATAGATATATTTAAATTATTTCCCCCTCATATATTGCTAACATACTATGAGGCAACACTAAAACCAATGAGGCTATAATATTACTGTTGGGCCTTATAGGACAATTTTTATAAACTTATTTTAATCTAAAATTAGTTTAAAGAATAAGGCTTTCTCGTTAGTTACAAGTCATTAACACCATTCACGACTAATGTAAGACTAATCCAATAGATCAGTTGAAATACAGGCCCAAACAATAAATACCTACTATTATTTATGTATAGCTGAAGAGATTTTTTTGTTTTTATTGTATTTCCGTTAATTCTCACCCCCACGTAATTAATGCATACAAAATTGATAAACATGCAAAATTATGAAAATTTGATAAATAAAAAATTAATAAATTTAACTACACCTATTTATAAGATAAGCATATACTATCAATAATATTTTTTGAATATAATTTTTTATATTATTAAAAAAATTTATATATTTTATATATTAATTGCATAAGTAATTTCCTAGTAACTAATATTGTTTCCTAGTGATAAAATTGATAATCCTACCTATTTAATTAGTTTTTTTATTACTTGTAATAAAAAAATGATTATAACTTCTAGTATCTTCGTCAAATTTATTATAATTATCAATTTTATCACTAGTAAACATCATCGTAAGCTAGTAAAAATATGATAAAGTAATAATACAACGAAGCTATGAGTTTGAATTGCCCCTATTTTCAATAGTCAATTTTATTCAAGAATGCATTAATTTGAAGCTTGATTTTACATTTATTTATTATGCCCATCAGATTTTATATTTTTTATTTAAATTATCATAATATCACTTGCTATTAATCTATCGTAATTGCTGTTCGAGCCAAAATTCTAATTGAGTTTTCATTGAATCAAACATGATTCGATGAAAATTTCTCTACAAAAAGAGGTTTCTTTCGTCGGATCTCGTCGTCGTTTTCCATGGATTCGGATATCTGGCCTTCTCTCTTCGCCAGCGCCAAGCACCATCTTTTCCGGCAGCTAGATCGGAGTTCTTCTTGTCGGGTGTCTGTAAATTTCGTGTATTTTTTCGATGCCTTCTGGTTTTTTTTTGGAATTTGGACGTCTGAATTCGATGGGTCGAAATTAGAGGATTTTGAGGCCGAGGTCGACGCCCGGCGGGACTTCCCGTGCGCGTACTGCGACAAAGATCATGGCATCACGTCCCTCTGCGCGCACCTTGAAGATGAGCATTCGTTGGAGTTCAACGAGGTCACGGTATGTGAAGAATTGGTGAATAATTTCGTCTTTTTTTTGTGTGATAAATTGGGGCATTTGATAGTATGCTGGATGAGTTTATCAATGGAGGCTGGATGCAGGTTATTGATGTTTGATGAATTTGGTAGAAGGGAATGATTAGACAATCTACTGTATGAACTTGCCTTGTAACAAGCCATTCTACTTTCTTGTGATGTTTTTCACCCCTTAATTCTTAGTTGTTGCTTTCCATGCTCATTCTATGGTTAAAAGTCGGTAAATTGAAGCATCCGTAATGTGTATGATATACATGTTCTACTATATCTATTTAAGAAGGTTTGTCCAGTTTGTTCATTCAAGGTTACAGGAGATTTAGTCCATCATATTACACTGCAGCATGGACGTCAGTTGAGGATATCCTTTTCTCCTTTTCATTATGAAGCTTGGAGAATATTATTTGCAATTTTTCATGTCTTCTTACCAACAGATTGAAATCATATCATAAGGCCTCTTTTTCCTATACAATTAGCTTACGTACAGCGTCGTATAAAATTACACACAGAGTTAGTGCGTCAAGCAATCAGTCTCTGTCTGTTCATGCTTGAGACTTACAGGAGAGTAATCTGCAAGTTCTTTTGGGGGCCAGTGCGCACAAGTTTACAAGCAGTACTTCTACAAGTGAGCTTCCAGAAGTACTTCCATCACTTGCATGGAACTTTGACCGATCAAACACAGAAGAAATTGCCAAAGCAGTGGTTCAAAATATAGAAGACAAGTCCTCAAAGAATGCAGCCGAATTGAGGGAAGGAAATATACGGTAGTCCACTCATCCAATTATTCTACCCATTTTTGCCTGCCAATATTTGGTTTTTTTCATTTTTTTGCTATTGATGATTATCCTAGTTTATCATTTGTTTTGATTAGTTGTAGCAACTAGCAAGTAACTATGGACAAACTCAGTCGCAGTGCTACGTAGGAATGTAAGCCATAAAGTTTGAGTATTTTATTTTTTTCTACTATTCTGCTAAACCCGCTGGAATTAGCAACGTCTCTGGGGAATATTAAACCTGACAGAATCAGCAACTTTAGCACTAACAACGAATTGAAATTTACCAAACCTAGCATTTTACCCATCAAGAAAATTTTCAAGGTCTATTACTTATTAAGAATTTAGCTATCAACTTAAAAATCAAAAGAAAGTATAGTACTACCAACAATTGAAGGCTTAAATCAAGAACAAAAATAAACTAAAGTGAACTCTTATTTATTGTCCTATATCAACCTTCCAAATGCATTTTTTTCTGACATAACATGCTTCTAGCAGAACGTACTCTTTCATGGGTAGTGAGGAGCAAGGACAGAAAATGGAGCTGGATATAGAGAGAGCAAAAGATGTTCTGCATCTGTTGTTCTCTACTTTGGTGAGCAATGAACAAGATTTTGGCGGAGTGTAAATGTAGCCGACTTGTCTCCGGCATCTTCACTTCAACATTTAGCATACATAGTTTTCTACCGTAGTGAATTCTTGTGGTTGTTTACTATGTTGTACCTTTGTACTGTATGATGATTAATTGCATGACTAAATATGTGAATGCCCCATTCATCACCATTTAGGATTTGTCTGGATGGCCCCTTGTGTGGAAACAGCATCAATGTTCTTCGGTTTGTGCTGAGATTTGAAAATTATGTAATGTGTGATGAAGAACAATTTCAGTTATCCTTCTGATACGGAGCCTGTCAACCTTCAATCGATATGCAGATATTGAGTAACAAGACACGGACCTACGGGGGTAGGTCTGACTGCTTAACTTTCAGTTTTCGATAGCGTCAATAGATTATTTAATCAGGAATTTGTTATTATGACAGGATTGTGTTCAATACCAGTAGAGTAAATTACTTAATCGAATCAGCATGAAACAAGAGATGTGGATTCTACTCAGAATAACATGACTATAGTTTATCTCTTGTTAAGATTTCGTGCCTCATATAATCTGGTATTACACCCCAAAATTGCATTTAGCATTCTTTTATTGATTTCATCTTCGTAAAAAAAATCAAAAGGACAATGGAGGAAATTAGAAGTTTGTAAATCTTATTTGAGTCTGTTGTTACTTTACTGAAATGAATATACAATTGATAAGATTTTAATGTCAGCATAGTCTTGAACTGTACAACCTTCTTACATCAGCTTTTGTCATCTGTGTAGTTTAGTTGTACACTAATATATTTACTGAGAATGAATGTAGCAAAATAATTTAGCTTCACTAGACTCAAACTTAAACTAGTAATCTCAAACAAATTCCTTAAGGTCTGATTAATGACAAATTTCTAGGACTTCGGAAATAACCCTTTAACAATGAATTACAAGATCGTTTCTTACAAACATTTACAGGCATTAGCACTCAATTATATAATGTTTAGAACTTGCTCCTTGTGTGCCTATCACAGAAAGACTTTATTCTCCCCATAGCAACCTCAAGAGAAGCTGGTTCTATGGCAAATGTTAGTCGAACCCAGCCTTTCATCCCCACTGCACTACCTGAGAATCAAAATAAAAAACCAAACATGTAGATCAGAATAATCAATTTTAGCTGGCTAAAACAATGTTACAAATCGACCCATAATTGAGTTCTCACCTGGAAGAGTAACTATCTTTTCTTCCTTGGCTAGCTTGCAGCAGAAATCATAATCATTGGAAATGTTTTCAAGAAGCGAAAGGTTCAGTTTTACCTAGAATTCAAAGAAGAAAATTAATATCCATAATAACTAGATGGATGATATCAATAAGTATAGCTATGGCAGTAAGAATTAAGGGATTGATCATTTCACCATTATAAAAAAGGCCCCTTCTGGTTTGTGTGGGCAAGTAACAGACTTGATTTCCTTCAATTTGCTGCAGCATATTTCTGCCGATTGACGCAATATTCCAAGCATTTTTTCGAAGAAATCGGGCTTTGTTTCCTCTAGAATTCGAGGCAGTGCCCCCTGCAGATTGCACACATTAAACAAACAGCTTTGAATCATAAGAAAAGCCTGTGTAGAAAACTGAATAGCATTAATGTGACAAATCAGGTATTTTAGAAATTTATCATGATCAGTACTCTAAAAATACCTGAATAAAAGTGGCCGGATCTGCACATATATTCAAGTAGCTTCTGATTGAGTCGACAATCTGCAGTTACAAAATTATCATCATATACAAGTTGCATGTGCAAATTTGCAAATTTTTTACAAGTTGTATATGCAGTTTGCAATCAATGTTTTTCAATGTAGCTGTTAGCATGATAACAGAAATTCACTAAACTCTCATTAATTTGTAAGCTCCAAATTGGCATCTTAAAGAAAACAAAATGTCAAGAAAAGAGAGGATCTATAGATATGTGAGATAAAAATAACAACCTTAGTTTTCTTGAGAATACCATTAGGATCAACAGTGACAAGCCAACCAAGGCGCCAACCAGGGACTCCCCACCTCTTTGATATTGCCCCCAGTGTCAAAACTGGAACCACCGAGCCAAATGTCCCCATTGGCACAAAAGGATTGCTTCCAAACGTGAGATGATCATACACTTCATCTGAAATCACAAGAATTCCCAGCCTCTTTGCTGTCTGTGCAATCTACACATCAGTCAAAAAATATGGTTATATATCCTATATAATTATAGAAGTGATCCATCGACGAACAATATATATCTATCTAGCATTAACAATGTTCTAACCTTGGACAAATGTTGATACGAGTAAACATTTCCACATGGGTTTCCTGGATTGATGATGACCATTGCAACAGTGTTTCTATCAGTCAAGGCCTCCACAGCATCAAGATCGACCTCCCAATTCTGATCTGGGAGAAGATCGAAATGCCTAGCTTCAAGTCCAGCAAATGCACATCTAGCTTCATAAAATGGGAAGCCAGGCCTCGGCAACAAAATATTAGCATCAGGTCTTGCAAGTACAGATAGAACAGTCTCAATGGCCTGCGTGCATCCCAGTGTCATATACACATCTTCGCCCGAAAGCTTGTGAGGCAGATCACGGTTGAGGTATTCGGCCACCGCCCTATTGCTCAATGCAGAAAATTACAAATTAAACGTGATGATCAACTATGCGGGAAAACAAAAAAGTTGGGCAGGCATACCAAAATTTAGTAAGGCTCGTTCAGAAGAGTAGGCATGAGTATTCATTTGATATTTTTAATAATGAATATTAGAAAGTTCATTTGTGCCGAAAATCTATCAAACAGAACTAAAAAAACTATGATTCCAAAAATATAGATATAAATCTTTATCTAATACTTAACTATGAGGAGGGAATAAAATTTTTCCCCTAAAGTTACTCTAATCAAGGTTCTTTTCTCGCGGTGCAACTCATTAGAAAGTGCTACACTATCTTTAGAAGATAGGAAATTCTTTATAGGATGTAATTCATTATAACAAAGGTGTATTATATAAATTACAATTCTTCAAATTAAAAGGCTCCTAAAATTTTCTTATAAATGTGAATCTTTTTACTCAAAAAATTTCCCATAAAATCCTTACCTTTTATATATATATATATATAAATATTTGTTCTTGTTGAAGTTAAAAGAAACTCTATTTTTGTTACTAAATTATTATTTTTAATCACGTGATAATATTTTTATTTTATTACCTCATTTTTATGTTAATTTAAAAACTCAACAACCATCTATTTAAAAGTTATTTTATTACGAAGATAGTTGTTTAATATTTTTTTGTTTTTTCGGGTATCTGTATTTAATTATTGCACCCCGTTCGAAAAGTATTTTGGCTAGTTCTATAGTATATATGTAAAAATTTGGCATTGAAAACCTTGATTTGTACTAATAAACATGCACAAAAAACAGGTACTTGGTGTTAAATATAGACTTACTTTCTTGCAGACTGGACGCCAACTAGGAGTTGTGTTTGGCAGACATCAAAGCATCGACCACCGCCTCCTCCGCCACGGCGGCCGTCCGGAAACAGGAGAACAAGGCGGGGTCGCCGTGGCCGAGGGCGATGAGAGGACGAGGATCGTGGAGGTGGTCGACGTTGGAAGCGACAGCATCGATCATGCCACGGATGGAAACCCTACCGGCCTCCTCAAGGGCCTCGTTGTGACCAAAGTGCCACTGATCCTGATCACAATCCTTCTCCACACCAACTCCACGTCCACTCATCCCATCCAATCCCATCCTCACCATTTTCGATCACTTTGTGTAGTTTCTTCACTCAAATCTTAATCTGTGCCCGGTGCCAGGCAATAGAGTCGAGGCGGTTTTATACAGAATAGGATGGGAAGGAGTCCATTAAAGGGGGTGGGTGCATGGAAGACACACGTAGGAAGAGTTGGAAGAGACGCATGCAGAAACGTAACGCATGTTTTATGGACTAAGGAAGGCTGGAAGGCTGGGATTTGATCGATGACATGTCGCTTCCTTTGTGAGAGGCTGTTGATGACTCCGAAGACCAATTCCAATTTCCAACACATAAATAAGTTACCCCTCCTCCAACTACATTAAAAGATATATCCCCTCTAATGGGCAAGATTTGTTGAAATGACATTTTAGTGATTTGGGTTCTTGTTTTGCCCAAGCCTTCCCGGAAGTCCGGAAAGACCCTTCAATGGATATCTGATTTTGACACCTAAATAAGGTAGAGCCTCGAGCTTGGAGGAACACTATGTACGCAACTTATCTTGACAATTTCGAAACCTTTCAAGAACACCATGTATGTAACACGTATTTAGGATTTACTGTATAGTAATTATCTGTACACACTCAGATGCTTAGATGGTTGTTGCTGATGCAGCGGAACAAAAATGAAATCTAATTTGTAATCGATAAATAAGATTTTGTGATATCTATAGCCCATAGTAGTCTTTTAATAATGGTCAAGTCTATCCACAGGAGTCACGCAATTAATTATAAGAGATGAGCATGCCGTCATTCTCAATGCCAACTTGGCAATTGAATCCCTTGATAAGGATGAATCGTCTTGAAAATAATCTGAAGCGCCCAAAAGGGAACAATATCAAAAGGTCTGGAAAACTGAGCCAAATCGTCCTCTATCACCATTTACTTACATTGCTGCAACAACAGCTAAAATAAAAAATGGTTATATATCAATCTTAATTACAGCAAAACGGGAGGAAATACTGGATTAACCTCTTCAAAGTGAACTAAAACATCATCCACGCACTAGCTTCTCAGCCTTGTATAGTATTGCACATACCTGTCCCTGCAAAACTGTAGCACAAAGTCCAATGAGAACATACGAAGATCTATTACATATAATTCTTTAATGATGTTGCCTACAAAAATGACACTCTTCTAGCATGGGTGAATTACTTCAAACATACATGAGCAGTTTAAATTAACCTCAAATATGTTCGCACATTCGAACCGCTAACAACACAAGTCTCTAACCAGACACGGGCTCATTTTTGTCCAACTTTCTTGCTAATCACAGCATAAATTTGGAACGTACAAGCAAATCAGAAGAAGAGTAAGCCGTCAATACCTCTTTTATCACATAAGTGCACCATCACCTTCAATTAGGTGCTACTTCAAACCCAAATTTTTTACTACACTAATCACCTATAGAATTTAGTCAAAGACAACTCATGTAGAGACGTTTTGCCCCCTTGATTCACATGCACCTTTTGCAGTAGTAGCTAATCTTACAATATCAATAAATGCATAGCAAGGACAATGGGAAAAAAATGCCAGGTTGAGACCATTTTAGACAAAGCTTCACCAACTCGATGCATTCTATTATCCAGCATAAACGCGGACCCCTTTCCAATTATAATAAAAGGAATTTAATTGAGTAAGGAAACAACATGCAAACAGTCATTCAGTTATGTTAGTTAGTTATTACAAATAACCACACTGGATCAAATTTTAACATTATCATGTGCCATGTAAACAATTATAGATATATCCATGCTAGTTCTCCATTGAACATAATAATAGAAGCTAGTTTAAGACCCAAAGCAGAAAAGAATTTGATCTATTAAGATAATTGATGCAACCACATATTAAAAAGACAC